>QFFB01002511.1:0-22901 GCA_003316465.1 Ramaria cf. rubripermanens | reverse complement strand
ATTGCTGCTTAAATTATTTCTATTTTCACACATTGTTTCCTCACAACTGACTGTGCAACCCATAGATCCATCCTTTGCACTTGCATACTGTTTATCCTGCCCATACAATCCACCTTAGCTGTCTACCAAAAGATCCATCATTTGCATCCCAGACCATGTCATTCTCTCATCACTTCAAATTGTGCCCAATATTGTGTGTTCCATGCTCCTGTATTCATAGTCAGCTCATCTCTCTCACTTTTCTTTTTCATGTCTGCCCTAGCACACTTAACTGGTCTGCACCATGTTCAATTTCAGCTACTTTGATATATATGAGAGTGGATACAGCAGAGTGGCTGATTGGATTTGAGTTTTCATAGTTAGGGTTAGGTATTGTCATGACTGCTATTCTACACATCCCAAATTCAGCGAATTCCATTGATCTTACTAGTGTCCTTTTGATCACGCTGATATCTGCAAGGCCTCTGCAGTCTATCCCAACCCTATTCACTGGTCGCCAAACATGATCTTTGCCATTATATTACTATACTTCGCCTTTGTTTCACATCATTCACATCCCCCTTGTAGCATGCAGGGTCATCAAGTGAGAGTAGAAGTCTGGTCTAGCTGATGGGTTTCACTCTTAGGTCCCATCAACTGCCTCACTCCATGAAGGTGTGGTTTGATCCTTACTCTATGTTCCAGCACATGTTATGACTCTACAGTACTCTGACCCCTCTTGATCCGTCCCCCCCTGCATTGGCTTTTACTATAAGTACTGCTATTTCCACCTGTATAAGTCTCTAGTTCAATTTTCATACATCTACCTCATTATTTGACCCCTTACTAGTAGCAAAAACCTTAGTACAATGACCCACTGCCTCATCGGTAGTTGTATCCAATGGTGAGCTTGAACCTTTGATCTTCTTCGCTACACCCCCTTAGGGGCATCGCTGAGACCACTATTCACAGCACTTCACAGGAATGTTTGGATTAGTGAAAGGAACACCTGAACTGGGGTGACCTTTCCTTGAGGACATGTGTGATTCATTGCGTACTACTCCTGGGTTATTTGCTATGACTGTAGGCCCATGTCAGAATTACACTGACATTATATCTTTACTCCAAAATTCAATCTTGACAGGTATATCCTATGAATTCCAATATACTCTTTAGTACCCCCTCTAATATCTATTTCTCCTTATTAATATAAAAGTATAACAGAAATATATACATCTCTTAAAAATATCTGACTACCTTCCAAGCATGAAAACTCTCAAGTGTGTTATAAAGAATGATGCAAAGGACAGTTTTGTGATTTTATCTTGATTTACCACCGTGGGCTCTATAGCTACTTTATTCTCTTCATTCCAATCATATTCATTCATTTCATACATCACCTTTGATCTGGACATCTTTTACAGACATTCTCTTCATCCCACACTTCCTATTCATCTTTTCCTTCATTATCCATCTATTCAAGGCACACTTATACTGTATGTGTAACACTGAGCCAATGAGAATCATTGCTGGATACAAGTTGAGGCATGTAATATCACATAGATCCCAGACAAGGCATATATATACACAATGAGTTGAGTTGAGGCACAGAGTTGAGGCACAATTACATATGCAGTATCTTTACTGTATTTTTTATTTTACTAATCAGATCACTTTATTCTTCCTTCAGATCCATGTGTACAGTGGATTCAACTTATATTTTCAACTTATATTTTCAACTCAGAAAGAACCAGGGGCTATAATAACTATATATTATTTTCTTTATACTTCTATACTCCTATTTTCACTCCAGTATATTATTTCAAAGCCTTTAAATAAATATTACAACAGACTTCATTTTTATACCCATCTAGCTTTGAGTTATAAGTTATCTTTCAAGTTCTCAATCTATTTTCTTACTACAGTTTCCTACCTTGAGTCTAAAGGCTAGGTTTAGTTAGGATGAGTTTATTATTGATCCAGCAATTTCCACCCTATCATATAAAAGTATTTGACACTCAATATCACCTTGCTTTTACAAAGTGTCCTGACATAATTATGTCAGGGGTCATTTGTCCTGTGTTTTGTCTTGCAAGCAGCCCAATACAATGAGCACCTTTAATGCTCTGTCTGGCTCACATCTTGCAAGTGCCATTGTCTCAATATGGCCTTCTATTTACTGTAATATTTTTCTTATTCTATTTTTACTTTACTGGTGATCAGGTGCTTATACAATACACAGCCAGACACACACAACCAAACTAACAGGTTTTGTAACTGAGCTGCACTGTTTGATCTTGCCAATTGCTCCATGACATTTTCCACCATTGGGCTCCAGCCATACATCTGATCATTCTCTCCCTATGAGATGCCCAGAATGTCATGCACACATAACACATTTTTTAACTAGAATATGGCCACATATGGGTGATGTGCTGGTCACTGGGGATCCAAGCCTGGCTCTTGTTTTGTCACAGCAGTCTGGATAGAGATGGGTCACCACCAGTAAGTCAATGCATTGATAACATGCTCACACATGAGGTAACTTCATGCACCAGCCATCCCACTGTGATATTCTCATTAGATTGCAGCATCATCCATATTAGCAGGGGTTACTAATCTGATTTGAGGCATCTGGAATGTAGGAATGCAGTATAGGCATTGATTTATCTTGGGGCATATGCATGGATTGGGACATGTGTATATATAATTAACCATGCATTATATACTGCCTTTTGTTAGGATATCAGGATTATCTGGTATTTTTCCTGGTATTTTTCCTGGTATTTTTCCTGGTATTTCTCCTATTTTCTTTCATTTACTAGGAGTATTTCTATCTTCTGTTATGCTTTTGTCATGCTCATGTCACCTGATGTCATCAGTGACATAGCAGCTCCTAATCCACTGTATCATGGAGTTTTGTCCCTATACACACATGTATAAGTAACTAGTACAGTAGTTATAACAAGTTGAAGGTTTTAGCCCTCCACCTCTATGAGAAGTCCAGTAGTTAAAGCATGAATTTAACTATGTCTTCAATGCTAGTAATTTGCTGCTGCTATTGTTCTGCACCATGAGATCAGCCATTTATCTTTCTTCATTTGCATATGCATTAGGTTATGTTCTCCTTTTCAAGCATCATTCATCACATCAATGCCAACCAGGTCCTCATATTTTGTTAAGTTCATAGATGTTACCCAGAACTTTGGAGATCAGATACTTGGAGATCGGACTTCAAAGGAGTATGAGGGGCATAGGGATTTGGCTTCAACTCCCACTATCATTCCATCCACTATCATTCCATCCACTATCATTCCATCCACTATCATTCCATCCACTATCATTCCATCCACTATCATTCCATCCACTATCATTCCATCCCTAATTTCAGAGATCAGAGGTTTGGAGGTTATCTGTGTTAGATTTTGATGTCATACATTACCTACATGGACCCATACTCATTCCACCCATGTAGTTCAGATCCTGCTTCTCCACTCCTTTCCTCAGTCATTCCTGTACTCTGAACATCTGGGGTAAGAGCACTCCATTGTGTTATGAATATAAATTAAAGATATAGATAAATCATCTATTAATGACAAATGCTGATAGATCCTGGCATTCTATCACTGGGATATTATCTACAGATGGCCTTGCTATGATATATATTAACCCCTATCCCTATCCCGCTCGACACCCATCACTGAGACCGAACGTATACAGGACCAAGCCTGTGATGCCATATTCATCACAAATGTCAACCTAATCATCAATGTCAATGTACATATATGTCAAAGTGACATCACTATCCCGGTCTGATACTGATTGATCTACCCCGCACATACAAACGTCATATAGATGCCTCGTATTTAATTTTAGATGCGTGTCATCTCGAGACATCCCTACATCACCGTCACTGCATGTGGGACAAGTAGCAAATGTGTTTCTTCAATGTCAGTGTCAGTTTATGCTTTACATTCACTACCCCCTATGTCATGCCCCCCATCCCATATAATTAGTCTTTTGTTTGTTACTTACTGTGCCTCCATCCCTGCCATCACATTACATAAGCAATCCGAGAAATATTCATCGTGTCAGTCAGAAGTAGTTAAATAGTTCAAATCATGTACAATTATTTCAGTAGTAACAATACTCACCCCACACAAGTTGTCTGAAGTTCTTAGTTAAAGTAGTAGTCAAGATAACTAGCATAAATTGCAGTTTACTTGAAATTCTCTCTCATAACAGACCTCTGCTCAATTCAGCTTTACTTGAAGCTTGAATTATATTCTCCAATCATATAAACAAACCACATATATCACAAGACATTGCACTTGTTCAGATCCCATTCATTACTTACTTGTACTGTAGCTTACTGCAGTGCAGGTAGTACACTAGTTGTTCATGTACTCTGAACATCTGAGCTTACTGCAGTGCAGACTCCAATAGGTTATGGGCCAACCACTGCACTCTTAATACCTCTGTGAAGCATCCATATGTGCAGGAACTACTTGATATTCATATTTTGTCACCCTTATCTCCACTTTACTGACACATATAGCCATTCTCTTCTCACTGCCTATCATGATGAGATCTATCACTTTGTTCATCCCTGAGAACTGGGTGTGCCCCAAAATGTCTAAGCTTCTCCTAGGTGGTGAAAATTACATGTCTTGAATAAGTGAGGCAAAGGCTGTTCTTGCTACAAGTGGACTGTGGAAGTACTTTGATGCAAAGAACCCTTCCTCAGTAATCCCTCCTGACACTAAGCTATCTGAAAAAGACCTCTGGATTGCAAAGAACACTACCCTCATCTCCACCATCCAACTCATGATGGACCCATCGCTTCACTACATCATAGTGGACTGCACCACTGCATCCACCGCATGGGACAAAATATGTGAATGTTTCTCTACATTAGGTCCTATGCATCAAGTCTCACTACTTAAATGCACACTCTCCACTTGTTTTTCTCCAGGTGTCAATATTAATATCACTCTCCTTGCACTTGAGCACACTATGAAAGAAATGTTTACTGCCAGTCCCATCAAGGAGGACAACTGGATGATCATCATCTGCCTTAATGCCCTCTCCCATGACTCCTTTACTCCAATTGGCAAACAACTCGAAGGCATTCTCACCTCCCCCAAGGACAGAATCACCTTTGATGGCCTGAAAGCTCATCTCCAATTCAAGGCATCTAAGGTTCATCACACCAATCAGGCTATCGCTGCTGAAGAGGCTCTTGCTGCCATTGCTACCAAGAAGCCCGCCTCCAGAGTGACCTGTGTGAATTGCAACAAACCTGGTCATATGAAAGACAAGTTCTGGCTCTTGTGATGTGTGATTTAATGTTTTGTATAATCCTGAAATATAATTCGAGCTTCAAATGAAGCTGAATTGAGTAGGGATTTGTTATGAGAGGAAAATTCAAGATATTTGCAATGTATGCAATTTATCTTAGTAACTACTTTAACTGAAAGCTTCAAACAACTTGGGAGGGGTGAGTGTTATTACTACTGGAATTATCATACAGGATTTGAACTATTTAAATGTTTCTAGCTAGTGGGAGGAATATTTCGAAGCTTGCTTATGCAATGTGATGGCAGTGATGGAAGTACATGTAGTTACAAACAAAAGGTAATTGTATGAAGGAGGGGGCATGACACTGGAAGTAGTGAATGTAAAGTATAATATGACATTGACATAGGAGTAAAACACATGTTGGTTGTCCTACATGCAGTGATAACAATGTAGGGATGTCTCAAGATGACATGTATCTATTATTAGGTGCGAAGTGTCTATTTGACATATGTATGTGTGGGGTAGATTGATTGGCATTAGGCCTGATTGTTGATGTCATTGCAGGTATGAGGGCGAAGTATTGTGACATGATGGCGAATATAATGTTTGGCAACCAGCAAATAGGAGTGGGAGAGACTGCATAAGCCTTGCTGATATCAGCATGATGGACAGACGCTGGGAAGATCAACATGATTCACTGGGCTTGGGATGTGGAGAACAGCAGTCATGACAGTATCCCCCCTCCTAGCTTCGGAGTCCTACGACAACACCAACCCTGCTGTTGCAATGGGCACTGATCTGAGATCGGGTAGCCTCCCCATTCATTCCAGTGGATGGTCTATGCATGTCCAGGTGCCTCGGCCCAGCGAGTATAAATTTTAGGTGGGATACCACATGTCCTCTATACCCTCAACATGTCAACTAGCATACCCACCATTGATAAGCTCACCGAAAAAGTGTCTGCACTCACAAAGTCTTGTCCAGAGCTGATAGAGACACTGTTGGAGGAGGTAGAGATGTGGAGTGTGGAGGTGCGGGAGTTTATGGTAAGTCCCAACTAGTTGTGTGCCAACATTCACCAACAATGTGTTGATCTCCCTAGCCAACATTTCTCGCCACAATTCATAATGAGAAATGGTTAAATGACAACTTCCCTCATCCATGTAAGTCCCACTCCTTTTGCCAAATGGTTATTCACTGACCACCTGCATATAGGGTCAGCTACTCAACAACTGCCCATGATGTTTCCTTTGTGACAAGTATACGAAGGAGTGCAATGGGCTGCCTGGCCTCACATGTGTGCAGTGCTTGCATGACAAGGTGGGTTGCATTACAGTGGATGGTGAGTGTGCGAATAGGCTTTCAGGTATGCCATGTCACTTACTACTGATGTTGTGATGTGTGTGATTATAGCTGGCAAGAAGGCCAAGGCTGCAAAAAAGGCGGCTGAGTGGGCAGATGAAAGTGGCTAAGGCCAAGTCCCAGGTGAGTGGAAGCAAGACAGTGGGGGGTTTGGAGTTGTCATCTGTGCAGGTGATTGGTACATGCTTTTCTCCTTGCTGTTCACAACACTGCACTGACTGACTCAACTCTCCTAGGGAAGTGAAAAGCAGGTGACAATGGCAGGAGAACTTTCCGAGATATGGTGGCTGAAGCTGCAGGCATGATGTGCAACATCCACATTTGGGTGGTGCATTTGGAGACTCTTCATAAAGAGATGCTTAAGTGGCTCGATGATTTGTAGGTGGGAAGGGAGCAAACATGTACAAAATAGAAATAGGAATGAATGTAGACACTTCTTGGTCACAATAGGGCTATGGACATAGAAATAGTGTGAGTAATAGCAAAAATACTGTATCATACAGTGTGAGGAATGTGAATAAGAGAAATGTGTTTCTAACTATATGATCAAATGAGATAAGAATGCGGGGCTTGCATGATAGTGAAGATAAGACAACAAGGTGATAACTACAAGAATGTGTATGAGACTTTACTAGGCTGTTGGTTTGTGTGGATATATATTATGAAATTCACAAAGTTTCCAGGATGCATTGGAGATATTGGCCTTGGGTTCCCAAGAGGTGGCATCCACAGTCCCTTCATAACCACTCCATTCCACAAGATACTTGAGTTGTCTTTGGTGAATACGGCTGTCAAGGATTTTTGCTACTAGGAATTCCTCACCCGAATCTACCTCAATGGGAGGTGGAGGATCGGAGTATCTTCCCACGATTATGGACATGGTTGTGTGTTCAAGCAGGCACACATGGAAGACTGGGTGTATCTGACGAAGATCAAGTGGTAAGCCTAATTGATGTGTGCAAAGATATCTTAGTGGTGATAGGGTAAGGCCCTAATTGGCCATGATCCAGCTTCTTTGAAGGTTGTTTAGTGCAAATGTTGTGTGAGTCAAGCCACACCTTATTGCTGACCTCTAGAGTCGGGATTGGGAGTTGGCGATAGATGGTGGCTGATGTGTACTGGGTAATTGTTTTCTTGATTTGATCTTGGAGGTGCTGATACAACTCCTTGAGATCTACTGACTGACAATAAGCATCTTCGGAAGCAACAGATGTAAGGGATACTTCAAGCTTTGGATGGAACCCCTTATTCACAAAGAACAGCGTGACCCCTGTAGCTGAATGTGCAGTGTTGTTGTATGTGAATTTGGCAAGGGGGAGCAAGTGAACCCAGTCATCCTGCTAGTAGTTGATGTATATTCACAGGTACTGTTCGAGTATTTGGTTCACTCTTTCAATTTGATTATCTGTCTGAGGGTGGTAGGCTGTGAAGAGGTTACCCTTTATGCCCAGCATTTTGCAGAGGTAAGTCCAAAATCGTGAGGTGAAGTGCTTCCCTTGATCTGAAATGATGTCACTGGGGGTACCATGTTTAGCGAATACATAGTGAAGGAAGATCATGGCGACTTCCAATGCACCAATATCACAGAATGTGGGAATGAATATCACCATCTTCATTAATCTGTCCACCATGACCAGGATCATGTCATAGCCATCAGATAATGGAAGGCCCTCAATGAAGTCCATCAAAATTTAGTCCCATGGTCTGACCGCTATGGGGAGGAAGCAAAGAGGACCGAAAGGGTTATGATGTATGGACTTAGCATGACAACACTTCAAACATGACCCAATGTAATTTGTGATGAATTGTACCATTTCTGGCCAGTGGTACTGTCAGCGAATACTCTTCATCGTTTTACAGATGCCAGGATGTCCTGCAAGTTGATGGTCATGCAGCAAACACAGCAGGTCTAGCCAAATATCATTGTGATCAGGAACATATGTTTGGTCTTTGTACAAGAGTGTTTTATGATCCTCACCCAATGACCAAGGGCCAGGGTTGGAATTCACAGAGGACTGAACATATTTGCCTGTCCAAAGATGAGTGATCTGGGTCAGGGACACAGGGTTGGTCAACTGCCCCTGTTAAATGGATGTGAGCAATGATGCAGAGTCAAGGAGGACAGCATGAATAAGTTGCCCAGCCTTGAACATTGACTGGAAGCTGTGTGGATTCACTAATGCATAAGCACCATTCCCCTCTTTAGGGTACATGTCACCTCGATGGGTCAAAGCATCAGGTTTGGTGCTGAGTCACCCCACACGGTAGTGAATGATGTAGTTGTTATGATCCAGTTCCTCGCGGATCTCCGGTGACTATATTTGGCCACTAACCCCGTCCCGAGCCCACACCCCGAGCCCGTCCTTACCCAAGCCCATCCCAAAGTAGTCCAAGCCTGAGTCTAAGCCTGAGTCTAAGCCCAAACCCCGTTTCCCCTCCGTTCCCGAGCTTCATTACGATTCCTTAGATAGTTTGTCCGACCCTGTCCCTCTGTCCTCCGTATATAAGTCTCACTCTGTATGTACTTCGCTTTTCAGTCAGAAATCCAACTAGATACCCTTCGAACCCTTTACGAGTTTCTTGCTCCAATTCCTCTTAGTCCCTCCGCTCCTCTGGTCCTAATCTCCTTCCGAAATCAAGGGCACGTGTAATAGTGGATGGCGCAGCACACAAGCTGAAGCCCAGCCCTCCCTAGTACTCCTCGGCCGAGCTCGGTCCGAGCTCCCCCAAGGTCCCACACGAAGACCCGGTCTTAACAGTAGTTGAACCCTGATAAGTGTTTAGACCATTGAACCTGTCTGCAGGTCAGCTGCTTCATTGTTGCGAAATACTTGAGGTTTTTGTGGTCTGAAAGGACAAGGATCATATATGATGCCCCCTCGAGGTAGTTTTGCCATTGTTTGAAAGCTGAAAAGATGGCAAGGAGCTCCTTGTCATATATTTCATAGTTCATCTCCACGGGTGCCATGCCATACAAAAAGAAGGCTACTGGGTGGATATTTCCATCAGCAGGGGTGATTTGGGAGAGGATTGCTGCAATTGCATAGTCAGAGGCATCAGTTTTGACAACAATGGGGTTATTTGGGTTGAGATGGATAAGGAGTGGGGCTTACGAAAAGGCCATTTTGAGCATAGTGAAAGCTGTCTTTTGCATGTCACCCCATGTGAACAGTGAATCCTTCCTAGTTAAACATGTAAGTGGGATGACAATGTCTGAAAATGATATGATGAATCTTTGGTAGAAGTTTGCAAAGCCCAAGAATGATTGCACTTCTTTGAGATTTGTGGGTGGTGGCCAGTTCTCAATCACCTTTGTCTTTTCACTGTCCATGGACATGCCTGCCAGTGAAATGATGAATCCCAGAAATTCAACCCAATCTGAGTGGAAGAGGCATTTCTTATGTTTCACAAACAGATGGTGTTCACGTAACCATGCAAGTACCTGGCGAACATGTCTTTGGTGGTCGGCTTTGTTCTTCAAGAAGATGAGGATATCATCTAGATATACCACAACAAAGACATTGGCCATGTCCTGAAAGATATCATTCATGAAGTGCTGGAAAATAGTAGGAGCGTTTGTGAGACTGAATGGCCTGATGAGGTATTCGAAGGATCCATAGTGAGTGCAAAAAGCTGTCTTCCACGCTTGACCTGCTGCTATGCAAACATTGTTATACCCCGCATGGAGATTGAACTTGGTGTAGATGTTCGCACTTTTAAGTTGGTCAATAAGGTTGGGAATGAGAGGGATAGGGTACTTGTTCTTTCACATGATACAATTCAACCCTTGGTAGTCGATGTACATTCTCAGTGACCCATCCTTCTTTTTCACAAATACCACAGGCACACCTCCTGAGGACTGTGAAGAGCAAATGAACCCTTTGCCAAGCATGTCTTCCAGGTAGTTGTGAAGTGCTTGCAGTTCAGTGTTGGAGAGAGGGTAGATGGGTCCATACTGTGGCTGGCCATTGTTTTCAATATCGATCGTGTGATTGTAGGTGTGATGTGGTGGTAATGATTTGGCTTCAGCATGCAAAGATATATTGAAGAAGTCATGATACTCCTCTGGGACTACCGTTTTAAACATTTCCTGCTCATCTTCAGGTAGTAGTTGTGAAGAATACGAGGGTATGGGTGAATACTGATATGATATGCAGTAGAGATGTGATGAGAATATGCCTGTGTCTCGAGGCGATCAATGGTGCATGTATGAGGAAATTTGACTTGAAGGTATGTATCTCGCAAGTATGACTCGAAGGGATAATAATTCTGTGTCTTATTGCAGCAGGTTCAACAGGCGAGCTAAAATATGACAGAGGTATGCATGTGAAATTACTTGTGAATCAGAGATATGCTGCGGGGGAAAGCTCGTGATGTTCTCCCATTAGAATGCATGGTGTATATTCCCTGTGTGGTGGGTCGCATTCTCGGTGCCAGTCAGGGGTGAGTGGTCAGTGATGTGATGGTGGTGCATATCTGATATGGTGTTGCTTGTGACACGATTGGCTCAATTCGCTTGGGAGTTCTGCTCACTCATGACTCGTGCTCGATAGTGTGATGTGCTCATGCCTTGGGTATCCCACATATGTTCTCCTCGATTGTTGGATGTGACCTGTGGTCGTGGCCCATCATGTGGCTGCTGCTCGACGTGTGGGCTCGGGGATGGCGGTGATGCTTGCACACTGGCTTAGTATGTGGTCTGGACAAAAGGAAAGGGATGTACTATTTAGATGGTGCCAAGAGAAAGGGTGAAGATAAGGCATGTGAGTGCTATATAATACTAGAGTCCTTTCTATGAAGCTACAAGTCCAAGCGCGGGGATGATGGTGTATGAATACTAATGTAATAGAGTGTGAAGTGGGGATAAGGAGGTTTAGGATAAAAGAGGAATAAGATGTGAAAGATGTGAAAATATGGTGCAACAGGTTACATTTACAACAGCAGTTTCTCATGCAGTGAAGTTGTTGGGGCAGGATCATTACCCACTGCACACAGTGAAGTGGGTTCTGGGGCTGCAGGGTGCATGTTCAGGGTATAGGTATCTTTGCCATGCTTCATCAACAATGTGAAGGCAGCAGCACCAATAAGACTGATGTAGGGTGTGGGTCACATGGGTGGTGGTAGGTTGGGCGGTGAAGATGCAAATGGGAGTGGGTCTCCTATAGATACAGTTTTTGGTCAAATGGGTTCATTTTCTATTTTCTTGGGTATCTCAGCGAGCGAAGTAGAGGATTCAAAAATTGATGGAAGAATAGATTGAAGGGATTATGAGCAACTTTGTGCAGTAAATTCAGAAATTTGAGGAAGCTAAATAAATTAACTCCTCAGTGACTGTCAAGCACTAAGTATATTCAGAGAAACTACCTAAATAAATTAACTACAAGGTAATTAGTACAGAAAATATAGAGAAATTACAGTGGGCTCACCTCCTCAGTGACTGTCAAGCACTGAGGAGGAAGGGTCTATGCGAGTATGTCTTACCCGCATATACTGCCCAACCGGCGCTTAAGCGCCCATACTCATTCGGCGACCAAACCATTGGTTTGAGCCAAACTATAGGTACGCATGACATAGTGATACAGAAAATCAGTAGATCTTGCAAATCAGGCAAGATAAAAATACAGAAAAATCTCAGAAAAATCATTTGAACCTCTCTTGAACATCCTATCAAGAAACATCCTCCGAAAAAGGTCTTGTAATATATTATGCTTGATTCTGAGGGTATGATGCATATATACACCCAACATAGATGATTCAGAAAGTGTGCTGGGACCATACTCTGGCGTGTATAAAAATTCACCCTCCACGTTGCACATCTGCTTGAAGACAAAGGTGCGGAATAGGAGGCTAAGGAGTATTCAGAGACTCAACGTGGCCATTTGCAATATTTCATGCTATAGGCGGTGAGTGAGTTCTGTCCTCCACATCACCCATCTGTTTGAAAACAGAAAGGGGTGGAATAGGAGGTTGAGAAGTATTCATAGACTCAATGTGGCCATTCACAATATTTTGTGCTATAGGCAGTGAGCAAGTTCCATCCTCCATGTCACCTGTCTGCTTGAAAACAGAAAGGGGTGGAATAGGAGGCTGAGAGTTATTTGGAGATTCAATGTGGCCATTTGCAATATTTTGCGCTATAGGCGGTGAGTGAGTTCCAAGTGAAATCCAACCTGGGTTAGGGACTGGGATGTTTGCGGATAATCCATTCATGGCATTCAGGATGTAACCCAAGGATTGCAAGGATAAGTTTGAACCAGGAACTGATGGTGGTGAAGTTATTGAGGCAGTGTGGAGTTCAGGGATGGTGTTGAAGATTGTTGGCAAGTCAACCAACATACAGGCCATGGTGACTGTCATGCATGGAAGCAAGGGAGCAGTGCCAAATGGAAAAGTAATAGTTAGGTTGCCCCAATCAATGATGGGTTTCATGGCATGCAGCCAGGGGGGTCCAAGTACAATCGGTGCCGAAGGATGTAGCTTTGTCAGGAACAGCAAAACATGCTGTGAAGATAAATCAGAGAATGTGAGCTCTGCATTAAGATATTTGTGAATGAAACCACTCATCGCAGGCTTCCCATTGAAGAGACAGAGCACAATCAGCAAGTACAAAGGCATAGGAATGAAGCCAGGGTGAGAAGAAAATGAGATGTCAATAAAATTAGATATAGCTTTGGAGTTGATAAGCATTGGGACAGGTTCAGAATGACCTGAGATATGCACATGGAGAATGAAAGATGATTGTGAGTGAGAGGTAAGAGCAGTGAAGATATTATATTCTGATTCAAGACATAAGGAAGATGGAGTATAGTGGAATGCTAAGCAACCCATTGTGTATATGGTTGAGGAGTCACAAACTTCCCAGGTGAATGAGAGACATAGTGTTCGCAAAGGACATAACCTGCAAAGTTAGTGGGGTCAGCTATTGGACTAGTGAATGTGGGTAAGCATAGTAATGCTGTCTACAGAAAAAATGGTCAGTGTAATGCCCTGGACTCGCTGTTTTGGAACCCTTCAAGACTTTGGTATTATTGCTAACACCTCAATCTATCAGAACATGTCATATATGAGACTTATAGAATACTAGCACTGCTGCAGCACAACTCCAGAAATAATTTAATATTTGTACCTTGGTTGCAATCCATGCAATAACTAGTCCAAGTTATCATAGATGGAAGGCAATGCGTTTCTTAGCAGCAATGCGTAATAAACTATTAGACTGTAGGTTCAAGGACACTATCGGGGTCTAAAATTATTCCAAAAGGGGAATATACTTAGCTGGTGAGTTTGTAAGTGGACTGACCCAATTAATGTCAATGCACTGCAATAAACAAATGACTGGAGGTGGCTTTTGCAAGCAACTCTACTTGACTTGTGAAAGTCACTGAACAGGAAAATCAATTGAACAGCTCATCTCGGGTATTGGAGTGCTAATTGACAAGAAAATTGATTAACAATCTCACTCTGCAGAATTTCACCTAGAGGGTTAGTCTGGGTGGCTAAGTAGTAAAGCAACTACTTAACTGAGAATTAATGCACTAAGCAAGTCACATGAGAAGGGAGTGGAAGATAGCCGGATTGATCAAGCGTATAGACCCTGGCTGGGTTGCAGCTTAATCCAATAAGTAAGCATATAGACCCTGGCTGGGTTGCAACTTAATCCAATGAGTAAGCGTATAAACCCTGGCTGGGTTGGCAGCTTAATCTAATTGGTATGTGTATAAACCCTGGGTTGGCAGCTTAGTCAAGGCACACAAGGTGTGTAGGATAGAAGATGGTTCTTTTTCTTCAAGACAGACAGAAAGGCCTCCTTATATAGACTATTTACAGGAGCTTAGTAAGCTGAGAGAATCTTCTATCTATTAATGGAACAGGGGTAGAAGGATATGGAAGCTGGTAGAAGCTGTTGGAAGACTCTGGCAGTTTCCAGGGAGTTCTAACCCTTTCTGGGACACCCTGCCAGGTTCCAAGGACTTCTAAGCCAATCAAGGCTCTCCATCAATTATTACTTAGGCTAGTGCCTTGTACAGCCATGCACAGCCTGGCACAGCCCTGTTGCCATGATTGACCAAGTTGTGCATTATTTGGTTGAGCCAAACAGGCTGCACAGCAGTTGTTACTGCTTATAGTAATTATTTGATGCTCAGCTGGAAAAGCTGGGAGAGCCTAGTTTTTGGACTTGTGGGTGCTTGAGTGGTCACAAGTCCGAAAATGCGGCGACCATGGAGAAGTCCGGCGGAGTTCTAAATTGAAAGTCAGAGACAGAGTTGTGGCTTTAAGGGGTCCATAGCTCAAAAGAAGTGAGAAATGATGGTTTCCAGTCATTTCTTGCTGAAGAAATTAAGGAAAAATCAAGGGAACTTTGAGGAATGTTGTGAAATTCCTAGCGGCCAGTTAAAGAGTCAAAATTGAGCTACATTGGTAGCTAAAAAGTAAAAATAAAAGGTAGCTAAGGGTTAAGCTGGTTGTGCAGCTAAGTCCAGTTGGTTGAACAATCAGTTCCCTTACAGTCGCTCGTCTGTTTGAACACAGGAAGGGATGGAATAGGATGTTGAAAAGTATTCGGAGACTTAATGCGGCCATTTGCAATATTTCATGCTATAGGCGGTGAGCGAGTTCCATCCTCCACATCACTCATCTGCTTGAAAACAGAAAGGGGCAGAATAGGAGTTTGAAAAGTATTTGACAGACTTGATGTGGCTGTTTGCAGTATTTCATACTATAGGCGGTGAGCGAGTTTCAAGTGAAGCCCAATCCAGGAAAGGGACTAGGATGTTCACAGGTAATCTATTGCGGCATTCAGGATGTAACCCAAGAATTGCGGGGATATGTTTGAACCAGGAACTGATGGTGGCGAAGTCATTGAGGCAGTGTGGAGTTCAGGGGTAGTATTGAAGATCGTTGGCGAATTGCCTGACATGCAGGCCCTGGTGACTGTAATGCATGTAAGCATGAAAGCAGTGTCAAATGGATGAATAATAGTCAGGTTGCCCCATTCGATGATGGGTTTCGTGGCAATGAGCCAGGGAGGGCCAAGTATAATTAGTACTGAAGGAGGTAGCTTCATTACTAGTAGCAAAACATGCAAAAAGGTGAAGCATAATGGGTGAGTGCAAAGGCATGGAGAGGAAGCAAGAGTGAGACAAAAATAAGACATCGATAAAATTGCATGAGGCACCAGAATCAGTAAGCATTGGTACAGGGTTAAGATGATAAGAGATATGTGCATGGTGGATGAAAGATGATTGAAAAAGAGAGCTAAGAGCAGCGAAGAGATTCAGTTCCAATTCAGAACATAAGGACAATGGAGTGTAGAGAAATGCTGAGTAACCCATCATGTATACGTTCGGGGAGTCATGAACTAATTTTCCAAAGAGCTGTTAGAATCTTTGCCAGTGTCCTCCAGCCTTGCCAACTGTGGTTCACCTTCCAAGGTGAAGGTGGCCTGTCCTATGGTGAGAGCTGGTTCCTGGTACTGACACTCCTTAGTGTGTCAGGTAGGGAGTTTCCTGCAGTACAGGCAAAGGCCCTTCACCTTGCAATGTTCCTTTTCAGCTTCAGTTAGACAACCATTGGCATCAAGGATGCCAGCCAAGTCCTTCCTCTTGCTAGCTTTCGCTGCGGTGGCTGGGTTAACGCAAGTATTCACTCGTGGATTAGTGGGAGTTTCAGAAGCCGGTGGGCAGACAGAGGTAGTAGTCTGCTTTTTGCCCTGTTGTTCCCAGTATTGGTTGTCAATTCGGAGAGCCTGATGTTTGAGTTCATCAAGGGTTTGAAGACATTCAATGGTGAGCATCTGGTTCTTGATACATTCAGTAAGGCTATGATAAAAGACCTTGTATAAAGCGGCATCATTCCACCGCAGGTAAGAAGATAACTCAGCGAAATTGGTCATATGACAATTGACATGATGGGTGTCAAGCATCTTGAGCTTGCGAATTGCTCACTCAGATACCTGGATAATATCGGCTTGGCCAAACAGCATATTGAGTTCTGTGAAAAAAATAGGCCAACTGTTCTGAATAGCAGGTTTGGGGACAATGGTAAGGAAGGGTTGCCACCACATGAGTGCAATATCACTGAGGTAGGATGCTGCATAGGAGACTTGCTAGCACTCATTCTGAAACTTTCATGGCTTGTTATCAAAGACCATAACACAGCTTGTGATGAATGTGCGCAATAGGCAAGGCTCCTTTCCTGTAAATTTGTCAGGTTTTGCTGCATCTGAATCACTGTCAGGAGCCCCCTGGGGATAAGGCATAGGGTAAGGATAATAGGGGTACTATGGGAAACCCTGTGGAGGCCAATCCCCCCTCTCTGGAGGCGGAGGAGGTGGTCCTGGAGGTCGCACTGGGTAAGGAAAAGGCAGGCCATCAGGTGGCAGGCCCAGCAATCCACCCAGAGTTGACAGTTGTCCTCCAGAAGTTGGGGGAGATGGTGCACCGACCAGTGGTGGCTGGGGTGGACTAGCGAAATGTGGTGGGAAGGCTCCAAAGGGAGGCCCAGGTACTGGTGGCTGGGCGACATAGTGTTCACAAGGGACATAACATGCAAAGTTAGTAGCATTGGCCATTGGACCAGCAAAAGGTGGGTAAGCATAGTAATGCTATCTACTGAAAAAGGGTCAGCATAATGACCTGGATTCACTAGAGGTGCCTATTGCGCAGGATAGTCTCTAGGAGTTGGTAATGGATGTTGTTCTCGTAGGAATACATTATGAGTACTGTGATGACTCAGCAAAGAATGATGAGAGCAGTGAGCATGGGGTACCACAGATGGTACTCTTTCCTGTACCAGAGTCTGATGATGTGGTAATGCCTGGTGAGTTAAAGGTTGCTGCAAATAGTGGATATCAATAAATGGGTTCTGGGTGTTAGAGGATATACTCGGTCCCCTGGGGGTAGCATGGTACTGTTCCCCTGGTACATGAGGTTGTGCAAATTCTGATTGAAAGGGTGTGTGTGAGATGCTAGCTAGTCAAGGGATATTGGACGGATAAGGGGGCTGGAATGAACTAGAATTGTTTGTCCAAATGTCAGGGCTGTGTGGGTTGAGTAATCTTCGCAGTGGTACCACAAATGACCATTCCCTGGTCTCTAGTGCTATTGTGGACTGAGGGCACTGTGGCAAAAAGTGTTGTTCACCCAGCATTAATTCACGATGCAGGTCAAACTGTGTTGGAGATGCGTGTTCGAGGATGGGGTGTAATGGAGTGATCTGTGTAGGCAGGGTTTGTAAGCATGCTTCTGAGCCAAGACGACATTGTTCCACATAGTATCTTCCTAAGGGCTCAGTGTCATTGTGCAGCTGCAAAGTTACTGCAAATGCATTTTGAGCAGACATGGATCTTACTACCACTGGTGATGCTGTGGTTTGCAGTGGGAGGGTTGCCGAAGTAGAGCGATGAGTTAATGTCATCGGGGTTGCTGCTGGGCCTGTAGACCATGTCCTATGCAAGACAGGTTGTTGCTTTTTTGTTGATGATATGGTAAAACTAATGGATGATTATGCTTTTGACTGTAGGTGTTAGTTCAATTATACTGTCAAGATTGGAATTTAGGGCAAAGATAGAACATCAGTGTAATTCCGACATGGGCCTACAGTCATAGCAAATAACCCAAGAGTAGTACACAATGAATCACACACATTCTTGAGGAAAGGTCACCCCAGTTCAGGTGTTCCTTTCACTGATCCAAACACTCCTGCAAAGTGCTGCGAATAGTGGTCTCAGCAATACCCCCAAAGGGGCATAGCAAATAAGATCAAACATTTGAGCTCACCGTAGGCACAACTACTGATGAGGGAGGCAGTCATTGCACTAAGGTTTGTTCTACTAGTGAGGAGTCAAATAATGAGGTAGACGTATGATAATTGAACTAGGGAATTTTACATGTCGAATCAAAGTACTTATAGTAAAGAGAGAATGCAGGGGGGAACAGATTGAGAGGGGTGAGAACACTGTGGAGTTTAGGGTATGAATTATGACATGGAGTCAGGGTCAAGCCACCTTCATGGGGCACAGCGACGGATGGGGTCTGGGAGTGAAACCTGTCGGTTACACTGGGCTGCTGCTTGTCCTCAGTGACCCTGCATGCCGCAAGGGCACTGCGAATGATGTGAAACAAGGGCAAAGGATTGTGGTACAATGGTGAAGATCATGTTCAGCGACAAACAAATAGGAGTGAGATCAACGATGGAGGCCTTGCCAATCTCAGCATGATGGAATAACACTAGGGAGGTCGATGGAATTCACTGAACTTGGGATGTGGAAAATAGCAGTCATGACACACTCCTCCTATGCATTAACTTCTGAGGCCTCAAACAAATCACCAAGAAAGACCAATACCCCTTACTCCACATCTGCAATCTCCTAGATACACCATGCAAGGCCCATATCTATACTACGATTAACCTCTAACATGCCTATCATCTTGTCCAAATCTGCAAAGGTGACAAATGGAAAACTGCATTCCAAACTTGATATGGATCATTTGAATGGTATGTTATACCCTTTGGACTTACCAACAGACCCCCTGCTTTCTAACATTTTATGAATGATATCTTTGCTGACATGTTGGATGTATGTGTTCTAGTATACCTGGATGGCATCCTCATCCACTCCAATGACCCAGAGCAGCTCTGAAAGCATGTCCAAGAAGTACTCCGAAGACTCCAACAACACAACCTGTATGCCCAAGCTGACAGTGCCTTTTCCACACAGACACTGTTGAGTACCTCAGATACATTATGTCTTTGAACAGGCTCACGATGGACACTGCAAAGGTGCAAGTTATCCAAGATTGGCCTGAACTGAGAAAAGTCAAGGACATTCATTCCTTCCTCAGAGTTGCCAATTTCTATAGGCATTTCATTTTCAACTATTCTGACCTAGTAATCCTACTGACACATCTCACACAGAAAAATGCTCTGTGGGTCTTCTCTGAAGAATACCAAGAATCATTCAACACACTCAAGAAGGTTCAGAGAACATTGAGAGTGATGATCAAAAGCTAGCAGCAAGTCTGAATGCTATAGGAATTTATTGCAAGTGTGATCAGAAGATAAATTCTAGCTAAATTCTATGATACAAGAATATTCTGGTATTTATACTAGAATGTTATGAAGCATTTCTGAAAAGTAATCTAAAAATACAGAAGCTCCAAAAACAAGCAACTAGGGGGATATATGTATGTGACTATCTATGGAGCAGATAGTGCCAGATACTACGTGGAAGCCACAGGAAAATTTGGAATGCTAATTAGGGAATTGGGAGTGGAAAATAAAGTGAATCATAACCACAATCAATGTGTTAAGTGACAGGTGAAAAAGTAAGTGTGAGAATACTCATTTCTCCTTGACATAATTATATCAGGGTCATTTTCTACTGTTTGTAAGCAGTTCAATATGGCAGGCACCTGTCAAGTTCATGGACATTATCCAGAACTTTGGAGGTCAGATGCTTGGAGATCAGACTTTGAAGAAACACAAGGGTGGTAGGGACTTGGCTTCAACTTATAGGTTGCACCACCCACTATTGTTCAATCCCTAATTTCGGAGGTGGGAGTATTGGAGGTTATCCAGAGGTTTGGACTCAGAGGTATCACTAACAGTATCTATCTATGGAGATAGTGATGTGAGAAGACTGGAGGTAGGTAATGGGGAAATAAGTTGATATTCAAACTAAAGAACTGATACAAGATTGGATGGTTTAATTGTATCCTAAGAATGTATAACATAAAAGACATAAATGTAGAATAAGAAAGATATAAGAGTCATATAATAAGCAGAGTTTGGAATCAGGTCAGAGGTTTGGATTGAGAAAGGTACAAGTATTCTACTTTGGGTCGTGAATGGAGATTATACTTTAAAAGGCATACAACAAGAACTAGAACAGGATATAATAATTACTTCAGAGTCCAGAGGTTTGAATTTTCAGGGCCTCAGTGTTAGATCTTAGGGATCTAACAGAATATCTAGAATGTCAGTTATAATAAATCACACAGTTTTAGCCTGTCCCTCATGTCATTGAGGCTGGTTATGTGCTTGAGTTAATGCACATTGAGTTTCCCCTTCTTCAAGTGTTCTATTGCCTCTTCCATATTTTATCAACCTTGATTGTGGAGCAAGATTCAATCAAGAGGAGCAGGAGGGGATAATAGGAGACAGATGAGAAACTAGTAATGTGATTCAAGGTAATATTTATGTTGATTTCTGACTGAG
This sequence comes from Ramaria cf. rubripermanens, assembly GCA_003316465.1. NCBI lineage: Eukaryota > Fungi > Basidiomycota > Agaricomycetes > Gomphales > Gomphaceae > Ramaria > Ramaria cf. rubripermanens. The sequence goes on along the minus strand of QFFB01002511.1, from coordinate 2,042 downwards.
GAGTGAGGTACATACAGGCAAGACTTATATATGAATAACAGAGAACAGGGTCAGACATAAACTAACTAAGGGGATCAAAATGAAACTCAGGGAAGAATAAGGAATGGGGTTAGAGAAAGTGGGATATAGTGAACAGGCTCAGGCTTGGGATTGGACTACTTTGGGAAGGTTCAGAAAAGATCAGGCTTGGGGTAGGGGCTCAGGATGGGGTTAGTTACCAAATATTATTACCAGAGATCGGCCAGGACATGGATTGTAACAGTACCATTGGAAGGACACACCAACTTGGTTTACTCAGTGACATTCTCACAGGATGGCAAACACATTATCTCAGGATCTAATGACAACACAATCCATGTGTGGGATGCAGATACCAGTGATGTTATTTCAGCACCATTCAAAGGCCACATTGGCCCAGTCAACTCAGTCACATTCTCACCAGACAGCAAACACATTATCTGAGGATCTGCTGACCAGATGATCCATGTGTGGAATGCAGACACTGGTGAGGTCATTTTCAGTACCATTCAAAGGCCACACCACCTGGATCCAGTCAGTAGCATTCTCACCAGATGGGAAGCATGTTGTCTCAGGATCTTATGACAACACAATCCATGTGTGGGATGCAGACACCAGTGACATCATTTCAGCACCACTTGAAGGCCACACTCACTTGGTCACCTCAGTCACATTCTCACCAGATAGCAAGCACATTGTCTCAAGATCTTTTGACAGCACAATTCATGTGTAGGATGTGGAAACCCCCATCATGGGTTTGGGCCCATTCACCGGTCAAAAAGATAGTCGGTCACTGTTAACCTGATTTATTTAAACATAATGAAATGTGCTGATATCCTTTGCACAGCTACCTTGACTAGCTTTTGAAATGACTCCTGGCTAGAAAATGGATGGATACTCAATTCACCTTCAGAACTTTTATTTTGGTACCACCCTGGTCCCAAGTAAATTTGTGATGGCCAGCAAACACTGCTGTCATTGGGCAGGGGTCCACCAAGCTTGATTTTAATTGGTTTGTGCATGGCACATTGTGGACACAATGCAGAGAGCCTACAAGAGTTTTGCTGGAAAACATGCATTAACACATATAGATTGCACCTCCTGCTGCTATAGCAGTTTGCCTGCAAGACAATTTTGAGTATCTAACTGTCATGCATTATTATGGCTATTGTACATGTGGTGTAATAACCCTGTCATAGTCTGTCTTAGATAGAGTGCACAGCACAGTGCCAGTCAATGATTCACAGACAGTTGCATTGAATGGGTGAGATGGTTGAGTGGTATGATGCTTACCTGCCTTCCTTAACTTGGCTCCAGTAATCTTCCCTAGGACATCTTGTGAGGCTTTGTTTGGCTTGGAAGAGTGGCAGGTTGGATGAGGTCAGAAGGGATGTCAGAGGGGAGATCAGGCCAAATTGGTGCAGAGGGTATGTGTTGGTGGGCCAAGGACCTGCATCGTGAGTCAATATCTAGTAACGTACACTCTCTGGCTGCTGCTGTGAGCCATATAACATCGTCTGCACCCTGTACGTGCAGGGACGGAAGGGCTCGTAGGTGACCTGACTCCTGAGCCCAAACTTGGAGGAGGCATCGCTACAGGCTTGATGAACACGAATATGCATCATCAGCGGACTTTGTGCAGGTACGAAGATGGGGATGAGTGTCGGGGGCAGGGGTTGAAGTGGCGGGGTGTGTATTGGCGGCGATGCAAGGAGTCCGGAGATTCCTGTTACGGTAACCTCCACTGCAGTTAAGCAGCATGGCCACAATAAGTCCACCCGTACTATATCACTCACGGCGTAGTGCGTAAGTCCAACGGCAGGACTACTCGTAGTCGCTGATCGTGCACGTGAGGTCCAATAGCCCATGTGTGTGCATGGTATCACTGAGTAGGAATAATCAGTCAGACTGCTCTGGAGGCTGGCTCAGCAGCGTCTGCTCCTCTTCCTAACATACATAGTGATATTCAGCTCCTTTGTACCATGGCCATGCTTCTACAATATGACTGACATTATACATATCGT
>QFFB01002506.1:0-12028 GCA_003316465.1 Ramaria cf. rubripermanens | reverse complement strand
ACGTGGACACAGGGGATACATGATCACGGTGGATACATGGACACATGGGATATGTGGACACGTGAGATATGTGGACACGTGGGATATGTGGACACGTGGGATATGTAGACATGTGGGATATGTGGACACGTGGGACACGTGGGATCATGGAGATGTGGGATACATGTACATATGGGATACATGGGATATGTGGACACGTGGGATATGTGGACACATGGGATACATAGACATGTGGGATACGTGATCATGGAAATGTGGGATACATGTACACGGGGGATACATGAACACAGGGGATTCCTGATCACAGGGGATACATGATCACAGGGGATACGTGGATATAGGGGATACCTGATCACAGGGGATACATGGATATAAGGGATACCTGATCATGGGGGATACCTGATCACGGGGGATACCTGATCATGGGGGATACCTGATCATAGGGGATACATGGACACATGGGATACATGTCCACATAGGATACGTGGACATGTGGGATATGTGGACACATGGGATACATGGACATGGGGGATACGTGATCACGGGGGATACACAAACATGGGGGATACATGATCACAGGGGATACACGATCACAGAGGATACACGATCACAGAGGATACACGATCACAGGGGATATGCGATCACAGGGGATACATGATCATGGGGGATACATGGACACATGATCATGGGGTATACGTGGACACATGTTCATGGGGGATACATGGACATGTGATCATGGGGGATATGTGGACATGTGATCATGGGGGATACATAGACATGGGGGATACATAGACACGGGGGATATGTGATCATAGGGGATATGTGATCATGGGGGATTCATGGACATAGGGGATATGTGGACATGGGGGATACATGGACATGGGGGATACATGGACATGGGGGATATATGATCATAGGGGATACCTGATCATAGGGGATACATGGACATGGGGGATACATGGACATGGGGGATACATGGACATGGGGGATACATAGACATGGGGGATACATAGACACATGGGATACATGATCAAGGGGGATACATGGAAACATGGGATACATGATCAAGGGGGATACATGATCACAGGGGACATGTGAACACAGGGGATATATGGACATAGGGGATACATTTGACTTACCACAAGGTGTTTGACTCAGTGAGATGTATCAAACTACAAATCAATTAAACGGGCAATGCCCCCCGTGCGAAGCACCGGTACCGAAAACTTGTCTAATATATAAACGGCCTAGGTGGCTTGTGGGCGCTGATTATGTCAGGATTATGTGATTATTTACGTAATAATTTTACATCAGCGAGCACCAGTGAGCTCAAAATATAGCGAGGCTGCTCCACCAGTTCAGCGCTATACCCAGCCCAGGCTATAACCTAACTTCCCTCAACCATTATCCACCAGCCACCCTCCTGACACCCTTTCAGGTAGGATATAAATAAAATGGCTGTGTGAGAGTGAAAAAGAAAAAAGATATAGTAATCTGGGGATGGTACTGTCCTAGGGATATGGAGAATAGGATGATCTGGGAGTAGAGTACTAATCTGGGTACAGTACTGATCCTGGTATGGTATGATCCTGGTATGGTATGATCCTGGTACGGTATGATCCTGGTACGGTATGATCCCGGTACGGTATGATCCCGGTACGGTCATAATCCTGGTACAGTCATGATCCCAGTATGGTCATGATCCTAGTACTGTACATATGGGGATATGCTACTAATCTGGGAATACATGGACAGGGGGGATACATGGACATGGGAGATACTTGATCACGGGTGATACTTGATCACAGGGGATATGTCAACATGGGGGATACGTGGACATGGGGGATACGTGGACACAGGGGAGATACATAGACATGGGGGATACATGGACAGGGGGGATGCATGGACATGGGGGATATGTTGACATGGGGGATATGTTGACATGGGGGATATATGGACATAGGGGATACATTTGACTTACCACAAGGTTGTTATAAATAAAAAAGAGAAGTTACTACAAAAACATCTAAAAATAAATTAACATCTCCCGCTCGTAACATCTAATGAATGCCCAGGATATTACTATCAGATATCCTCCTTACGACCCATGTTCAAACACAGGAACAGCCCGAGACATTCCTCGACCCATAACGCGCATATCCCCTATGGCAAGCCCATGACCCCATATCCATCACTATCCTACCGATGAAGCGCCCGCACGTGTTGATGTCCCAGCAATGACATCACTGATCGGAGACAATCTTACCCTGCATCCGGCCTCAGCGCTCGGTCATATTCATTCCATAATTAGAACACATCGCGTCGAGCCCGCCCTGCGCATACATCACGATTCCTGTCACGGAGCGCATATCTCAGTTCTCCTACATGCAGCCTCCATTTCATATATATCTCACATGTTCATATTTACACTTCACTCCTCATTCACTACCACACGCACTTAGGAGTGTCTACATGCGATCCTCGTACCGCCGGGTCACGTGACCCATACTCGAAATATTCATCCTGATTGATTCTCTACATATAAATAGCTAGTTTTTGCGTTGTGTATAGCAGTAGTAATAACACTCTGTTAAGTTCATGGACGTTACCCAGAACTTCGGAGGTCGGAGACTCAGGGTCGGACTTCGAAGGTATGCGAGGGGGGTAGGGACTTGGCTTCAACTTATGGGTTGCGCCACCCACTATCGTTTGATCCCTGATTTCGGAGATCGGAGGTTCGGAGGTTCGGAGTTGGCTAGAGGCTCGAACTCGGAGGTATCAATAATAGTATCTAACTATAGAGAGGAATGCGAGAAGACTGGAGGTGGTAACGAGGAATTAAGTCGATATTCGAACTAAAGAACTGGATACAAGTTTGGAGGATTATTAATACCTCATAAGCTAATTGTATCCTAAGAACGTATAACAAGAAGGATATAAGAGGCGTATAACAAGCGGAGTTCGGAATAGGGTCGGAGGTTTGGATCGAGAGAGGTACAAGTATTCTACTTTGGGTCGTGAATGAGGATTATACTTTAAGGGGTAAACAACAAGAACTAAAACGGAACATAATAACTACTTCGGAGTTCGGAGGTCCGAAGGTTCGGAGATTCGGTGTTAGATCTCAGGGATCTAACACACTCACTCATAACAATTCGAAGTTCTTAGTTAAAGTAGTATTCAAGATAAAAACTAGCATATATTGCAGTTTACTTGAAATTATCTCTCATATCAAACCTCTGCTCGATTCAGCTTCATTTGAAGCCTGAATCATATTCTCCTATCGTATAACAACCAAATCCACATCACAACAAAGGTGTTTGACTCAATGAGATGCTTTAAAATGTCAATCAATTAAACGGGCAACGCCCGCTATGCGAAGCATGGGTACCGAAACTTGTAAATAGTATAAAGTAGCAGGTGTGGCACCTGTGGGTGTTTTTTGTCAGCTCTTAGATCAGCTCTTAGATCAGCAATTTGTCAGCGGACCACTCCACCGGTGCAGCACTATGGTACCCAGCACTGGTCCAGCAATACTACCCAGCCCAGGCTACCACCCAACTTCCCTCATTCCACCATCCTGCCACCCTCCTGACACCCTGTCATGTAGGATATAAATAACATGGCTGTGTGAGAGTGAAAATAGGGAATAGATATGGTAATTTGGGGATGGTACTGATCTGGGGATCTGGGGATAGAGTACTGATATAGGTATGGTACTAATCTAGGATACGGTAATGATCCCAGTATGGTAATGATCCCATTAGGGGGGATACATGAAAATGAGAGATACTTGGACATGGAGGATACATGGACATGGGGGATATGTGGACACGGGGAATGCATGGACATGGGGGAGACATGGACATGGGGGATACATTTGACTTACCACAAGGTGTTTGACTCAATGAGATGCTTTGAAATACCAATCTATTAAATGGGCAACACCTGCCATGCGAAGCACGGGTACCAAAACTTGTTTTGGTGTATATGCAAGCTTGTTTTGGAGCGTCTAGTAAGTCAGCGATGAGTGGTAATGGATAGCAATCTTTCTTTGAGATCTTGTTAAGACCTCGGAAGTCAACGCATAACCGTAATGACCCATCCTTTTTCCTGATGAACAATATGAGAGCCCCACGTAGAGATCAAGTGGGTCAAATAAATCCCATGTTCAAATGCTCGTCAATAAACTCGCGGAGTGCTTTAAGCTCAGAAGCCAAAAGCAAGTAGATAGGGCCAATTGGAGGAGTAGTCCCTTCTTCAAGATTAATCTTGAGATCATAAGGATGGTGTGGTGCCAGTGTATTAGCTCGAGCTTTGCTGAACACATCTGTGAATTCATGGTAAGCTTGGGGAATGTATTGTTGTATACCTTCCGGTAGTTTGGGGTTGTCTTCAGCCGAGGTCGCAGCTCAGGTGAGGAGCTCGGGTAATGTGAGGTCAAGCCGGAACACCTCAGATCCATCTAGCCGGCTGGTGTGTAAGAATGCAGGAGCATTGACTAGGGAAACCAGAGGTGCTACCAGCTTTGGAGGTAGCGGAGGAGGTTCGGAGGTTGGAGGCGAGGTAGTTGTCTAAAGTGTAATGGAGCAAGCCGAAGTCACCAAAGTCGCAGGGACCGAAGTTGGTTTGGAGGTCTGGAAGGTAATACTGCCCAATGCCCAGTCAATCAACGGTTTGTAGTGGGCGAGCCAGTTGTGGCCAAGTACCACTGAGCAACTCAAGTCTAGCAAGGTTACATAGAAAGTAACCAAGTGTCCTTCACTGGTCAGAAAACATATAGGGAGATCTAAAGCTTAGGCGATAGTAGTGTTAGTGCTACCATCAAATAGTTTTAATGGAAGCAGGGTAACAGGATAAGTAGTCAAGGCATATTTCTCTACAAACTTAGATTCAATAAAACAATCAGAGGAACTGCAGTCAATTAATGCTATGAAAGAGTCCATAGGGATTAAGGTCAAAGTCAAATCTATGAAAAGAGAGTCTTTGGGTAAGGCATGAGAAACGGCACTGAGTCTAAATACATGGCTGAGGTCACCACAATCCTTGGGTTGTGTGGTTCTGAGGTTGCTGATTATTTTTTAGGCTCCGAGGTCAAATCCAAGTCAGACTTTATGTCCAAAGTCTTGCTGGACCTGCCCTTGGTCCCAGATGAACCGTTACTGTCATTGGGTTTCTTGTTCACCTTCAGGCAGTCCTTGTCCATATGGCCCTTGATGCTACAAAGCAAGCAAAGTCCTTGGTCAATCTGACATTGTTGTTCATCAGGGAGAAGTTTGCCGTCCTTATTGAGCTTGTTGGTAAGGTCAGGCATGGTGCGTGCGTTGGTCGTGTTGTTACTGTTGTTATTTGAACCTTTACCCGAGTTGGTCTTGTTACGATTCTTTAGGTTAGTAGAACCGCTAGACTGATTGGAGTTATTGTTCGACTGGTTGGAAGGTCAGTTAGTGGTTTGGCTACTGTGAGTAGCAATAGTATCATATCCCTTCTGTTCCCAGTAATGGCTATCGCACTTGAGGGTGAAGCCTCGAAGTTCAGCCAAGCTCATGAATCTTGGGAAGTGGAGTAGGTCATCCTTGATTCATTTTGCGAGGCCTTTGTAAGCAAAGTGTTGGAGCGCCGCATCGTTCCATTGAGTTCAGGTTGAAGCTTGGGAAAACTCAATGAAATAACATGCGACTTTGTGATGCTCCTTCATGATGATTTTTTTGAGGTCAATTTCAGCCTGGGCAGCATTGTTGAGTGGACCAAAATTTAGTTTGAGTTCACTCTTGAAGCTGTCCCAATCCCGGAGCCAAACAGGCTTAGGGACAAGTTTGCCAAGGATCGCAGGTTTGAAGTATTGTAAAGCTGAGCTGGTGAGGTAAGAGATGGCATACTGAATCTTAGAGGCTTCCATTGGGAAGGCATTTGGGCGATCTCTAAAATTAAGCAGGCATTGCAAGAAAAAGGTGCGAAGCTTAGCCTGGTCGGTGCCATCATAAGTATCAGGTTCTTTGACATTAGCTTGGGTTTCTGTAGGGTGAGGTTTAGCGAGGGTTGTAAGGAGTCAACATATGAGGTTGCCTCTATCATTGTCAGAGTCGGCTAGGTCCCCAGGGGCCCTGTCCAATGGCAGGCCACTGCTGTCAGGGTCATCTGGATCCCTGGGATTGCTAGGACTACCTTTGGGAACCTTGGCAGAGGAATTCTCACCTAGGGGGTCGTGGTCTGGGTTGTCTTCCCTACCCTTGCCTTTGTCAGCTGGGGCATCAGCAGGTTCAATGGATGTGGAGGGGAAGTTCGGAGGGCTTTTGGGATGCTCAGAAAGGCGGTGTCATTCCAACAGGCATTGAAGCGTAATACTTCTAGCATGGGTCATAGACATAGTTGTTAGTGAAATGTGGAAGCTTGAGTCAGAAATACTGTTAATACCGGGGTCTATGTGTGGGACCTTGGAGTGAGCTTGACTGAGGGGGATCAGTAAGGGCTCGGATTCAGCTTGTATGCTGCACCATCCACTAATGCACATGCCCATAATTTCAGAGCAAGGTCAGACAAGAGGAGCAGGAGGACTAAGAGGGAATGGAGGGAGAAACTAATAAGGGATTCAAGGGTATCTAAGTTGATTTCTGACTGCATAATGAAGTACATACATGGTGAGACCTATATACAGATAACAGGGAACAGGGTCGAACATAAACTAACTAAAGGATCGAACTGAAGTTCGGGGAAGGGTAAGGAATGGGGTTTGGGCTCGGGCTTGGACTACTTTGGGAAGGGCTCAGATAAGGTCGGGCTCGGGGCATGGGCTTGGAATGGGGTTAGTTACTGAATATGGTTGCCAGAGATCCATGAGGAACCAGATCATAACAAATACTTCCCAACGACAACCACAGTGAAGCTGCCCTCAAACACTACCTTGATATTTGGGCCAAGGCAGATTGGGAACAAACACTCGCACAGAGCAGGGGAAATGAGAGTATCAGAGTTACTGCTCAACCCGAGGCCCACGAGTGTTCAGTTGGCGAGATTGTGCCAACAAATGCAACAGATGGACTCAACCTTGAAGGATTGGAGTACAGCGACAATGCAGTGGATAAATGAGTTAAACGCCAGCATTTGAGACTTGACACAGCTGATCTGAAACAGGGAAAAGCTAAACAGGGACTTCCCAACTATGTTTGGTTGCGATGTCCTCCCAAAAGACAGTCCATCGAAGACTGCATTAGCAAAATCCTCATGCTCAAAGCTAAATATCACATTGACCTCAAAGCCGTGAAGATCAATGTGGTCACTCAACCAGACTGCTTGAACTTCCCCAAGGGTTTGTGGTCTGACATGCTTGTGGACTGCTTCATCAACCTTGACAAGGTCTACTCCGGCTACTACACACTTGAACCTGATCACAGGCACACTGAAACCATTGGAAACCTTAACATCATGCTCACATCAGGTGGAGGTGCTGGGAAGCCCAACAAAATAATCAGAATACACAGAGAATGGTCTATTGCTTTTGCCGCCACAAAGTCAGCCATCCTCTATGCCTACCCACATCAAGCTGAAGAATTCGCACAATACGAGGAGTTTATCATCAGACAGTTTTTGGCGCTCGATGACATACATGAACACACCAGGGTCATCAACCTCGACTGTGCCATATGCATGTGCATCTCTAGAGGCAACGCCCTGTCACTCATCTCATACAGAAGTTTCACAGATATATTCACACAGCATTTATATTCCAAGCCCACCACCATTGAGCGAGAGTTTAAGCGGCCCAAGCTTAACATTTCCACATCGCAACCTATATGCAAATGTTTCAATGCTGGGCGGTGCACCAGTGATGGTTGCAAATGCCGACATCTCTGTACCCTGTGCTCAAGCCGCCACTAAGCCAAGGACTGTACAGCTATGAAAAAGTCCAGCACAGATAAAGGTGGCACTCTCTGAGAAGTGGAAGTGTCCCAAGTGGACTCAAGGGTATATCTGGGTAGCACACTCTCCCTCCAAGTTGCCTTCCACAGACATGACAGAATATGCATATCCTTTCCCCTCTGTGCCCAACATAGTCCTTAGGGACTATCAAGCACAGGCCACAATCGCTACACACCCACATCTTTTCCAAATCATAACCCCAATTAATACTGATCACTTCAAATGCTTACTGGCATCACATCCAAACTGCCTGGTCTGAGGGAGGGGGTATGGCCCTTTACGCTCGCTGATGAGAGCACCCCATGCACCTTTGACTTTTCACATAGAGTGCTGTAAGATGACAATTTGGCTTTTGTATGCAAACAGCATGACGAAGAGATTGAAGCTAACTGTTACTCAACCTCCTCAGCCCCAAGCTACTGCCAGGGATGTACAGCACACCCATAGGTATCGTCCCCAAGCCTAATTCCACAAAATTCTGCCTAGTCAATGATTTAAGTGCCGGTCCACATTCCCCCAACTTGTGGATCACCAAGGTGGATTCCTCCATCCACCTGGACAACCTCCAAGACTTCGGTATCATACTGTGCAACATCCACAGGGTCCACAAATGTGCACCCGCATGGCTTTTTAAAAGCAATGTCTCTGGTGCCTACCATCATTGGCCTGTACATCCCTTGTGGCAAATTAAACAGATTGTCACAATAGACAGCCAGCAACATGTTGACCAGTGCATGCAATTTGGTACACGCAGTGCTGCCTGTATCTGGTGCATGTTTATGGGCTTAGTAATGTGGATTGCAATTCATATAAAAAGAATTAATGACCCACTTCATTACATGGACGATGCTTGGTCATACAACATGGACACCCAACTTTACCTCTACAAACCCTACATGGCTTTCTTCCTGCTGAAGCAAGTGAAAATGCTACAGCTGTGGGATGAAATTGGGCTCCCTCACAGTCAACCAAAGCAGGTCTTTGGTGCAATGCTTCACATCATCGGATTTGATGTTGACCAATCTGCTGTGAACATCAACTTGCCTGTCAAGAACAGGCTTGAACTTGTCCAAGCTGTACAGACATTCATCAATACCTTATCCTCTCGCCATCACCAGCTGGTGGAGTGGCAGTGTCTACTGGGGTGGATGAACTGGGCCCTGAACTCTTTCCTCTCCTCAGACCAACTCTTCAATCCTCTTACAACAAAATAGGTGGCAAATCAATCATGTGTGTGTCCATCTACCTCAATAAGCAGGTCAGGGCTGACCTCGCCTGGTTCACAGACACAATTGAATTGGCCTCCAGGGTTTGCCTACTCAACTCCATCATCTGAAGCATGGCAAATGCCAATCTCACAATCTATTGTGATGCATTGATGACCACCCTAGGCTTCTACATCCCACAAATGAACCTCACTTTCACAGCACCCATCTCACATGAGCAATGGCTGTGCCACATTTTTTTCTATGAGGCCCTCTGTGTTGTGTCAGTGCTCACATTTGCCACCCAACTCAACCACCCTCCCACACGCTTGCTCATCTTCACTGACTTGCTAAACACTGTGGACATGTTCCACTTGCTGAAAGCAGGCAAGGATTACAACTCTTTGCTGCTCTTTACCGCTCACTTACTTCTGCCGCAGACAACTGCACTCCATGTCTTCCATGTGTCTGGAACAGACAACATCATCACCAATGCACTGTCACATGGATTATTTCACATTGCATCCAACCTTCATCCCAACCTACAGTTCAGGTCCTTCAAACCCCCTCGAGATGTGATGGGGCTGGACAAATGTGTTAGGATTGTCATTTCTTCCTGTATCCTCCCAGCCAATCACACTACCCATGACCTCCGCCATCACCGAAATACCCCATGATGCTGCTCCCATACATATACCATTCGCACCACTATTCACTGGTCCCGAACAGTATCTTTGCCATTAGGCTATGATACTTCGCCCTCGTTTCACACCCTTCGCATCTACTCCGCAGAGTACAGGGTCACCAAGTGAGAGCAGAAGTCTGGCCTACCTGACAGGTTTCATACCTAGGCCCCATCAGCTGCATTACCTCATGAAGGCGTAGTTCAACCCTTACTCCATGTCCTATCACATGTTACTCTGCCACAGTATTCTAGTCTCTCTCGATCCATCCCCCCTGCATTTGCTTTTTTACTATAAGTACTTTGATTCTGCCTGTATAATTCTCTAGTTTGATTATCATATGTCTACCTCATTATTTGAGTCCTCACTAGTAGAACAAACCTTAGTACAATGACCTACTCCCTCATTGGTAGTTGTGCCTCACGGTGAGCTTGAACCTTTGATCTTATTCACTATGCCCCTTTGGGGGCATTGCTGAGACCACTATTCGCAGCACTTCACAGAAGTGTTTGGATCAGCGAAAGGAACACCTGAACTGGGGTGACCTTTCCTCAAGGACATGCACGATTCATTGCATACTACTCTTGGGTTATTTGCTATGACTGTAGGCCCATGTCGTAATTACACTGATGTTTTATCTTTGCCCTAAATTCCAATCTTGACAAAATGATTCCACTCCCACTCACACATGCCAGGCAACCACCCCATACAGCCTGGTCGCATGACTATCTTGATCATGAACGCACCATTGCACTTGGCCATGCAGCTGAGACCTCCACTCTGCTCACATATAACTCCCACCTCCAGTACTACCCCAATTTCTGCAAGTTACATACCTTTCCTATCAAACCAACCCAAGACACACTCAGTTATTATGTCATGTACATGGCCCACCAGATCACACCCACATCAGTCGCTGCATACCTCTCTAGCATTTGTAACACTCTGCAACCCCACTTCCCCAACGTCCGCACCTCTCATAACTCCCCCCTTGTTACAAAAGCCCTCACTGGTATGAGGAAGATCCAAGGATCACCACCCACACAATGCAAATGCCCCCTTTCATCCGACGATCTCACTACCTTGCTAGCTACATTCAAACCCCCTGACTACAACAACACTCTCTTCTGCACTATGCTCCTCACCAGCTTTGCCACCCTCCTGTATCTGGGTGAAATGATGTAACCTGACAACCCACATAAAAGGGCCTCAAAAAAGGCCACCTTGCATCACTCACTCACTCTCGACGCCCACCAGTTCTCCTTCCACCTCCCATTTCACAAGGCTGACTGTTTCTACCTTGGCAACACTGTTGTTGTCCTAGAGAAATGTGGATCTGAGCTGGACCCACTGATATACAGTACATGTGCACATACCTGGAGCAATGCGACTGGCTCTTCCCCTATCATCCTGAGCTATGGCTTACCTCCACTAGCGCTATCCCAATGTACTCATGGTTCATGTCAAACAACACTGGGGCGAGATGTAGGCTGACACTCTATACGCTCGGGTTCCACAACAACTCTTGCACTGGCAGGCATCCCTGACAATGTGATTCAAGCCATGGGGCAGTGGGCATCCGAAGCTTTCAAAATTTACATTCGAAAACACCCAGTTGTCCTACACAATGAAGGAAAATTGAATGATATGTATCTAAAAGCTTCAAACTCTGAGGAGTCTTTAAAAACTCTAAGCTCCACACGCGTCTATTTCATCTCAGCTTATTCTATCATCTCAGTTCAGCCCATCCAGACGATACAGCCCTACCCATTGATTATCAGTTCATTGTTATCCCCATGCCGGCCATCAACAACACAGCTTCAAACTCTATTCCCCTTCAGACCTTTGAATCCCCAACATTGCCCTCATTATCACGATGGTCACTCAATTCAGAAGATATTCAAAGACACGCCAAGCTTCATCATATGCTTTACCCCCAGTCACATAAAGCAGTGCAGCTCTCAACAAAGAAGTCACATTCCTCTATTCCAAAATCATATGCCATTGGAGATTCCATGTTTTTCCAAGATGATATGCAGCCATTCACGTTCCTTGGATACACAGGCAAGGTTGTTCACAATGAAGGAAGGGAAGAATATGAGGCAGAATTCCAGGCTCCATACCCAACCAACCCTCCCACATTGATCTGACTCAACCTTCATCATATAACTACTTGAGACAATATACAACTGTCTCCCCCTCACATTCTATCATGGGAGTGGA
>QFFB01002503.1:0-12122 GCA_003316465.1 Ramaria cf. rubripermanens | reverse complement strand
GGGGGGGGGGGGGGGGGGGGGGGGGGGGGGGGGGGGGTTGAGTTTAAGGTATGTGTTGAGCAGAGGGCTGATAGTGCACAGATAATTAAGATTGGCATCTTTCCCTCTTCCATCACTTGCGCATAAGTATTACCCAAACTCATGACGCTGAGAACAAAGACCTATGTATAGCAATACTAGAATTACCGCAGCATGCTTCTATTGTGAAAATTTCTCAGCTAGAGTTAGGACAACAAGTTTCATGCCCTACTGTGACATCTAAGCGTCGGATAACTCCCCCAGTCATCGATAATTATGTAATTCTATACTTCTTTGTGAGAACCAAGTTGCCGAGTGTTCTGCGGCAATCTAAAGGTCAGCACTGATCATCACGTTACCAAGACGCTGGTATAGTCAAGGTGAGAGTCAAGCACAATTCAATAAAACGTCCTACTGTAACATTACGACTCCGACCATCCGATGGTCCGACCGAATTTCCGACCACGAGTGACCTGCGTGATGCATGTGCACGGGCAAGGAACTAACCACCAAAGTGATCAGCTTCTCTTAGAGGTGATTACTTCTTGTTTTTTCTTCCTCTTCTTTATGTAATCCAGTACTGAAGCATTTACATCAATTAATTGACGGTAGCCACGGACGACGATTCTTTGCGAATCCCTGGGTACTACAAGCACCTACTCCACTATACATATCGTCTTAGTTAACACGGTTTACACCGCGAACTAACCCTTGTCAGTCTTCGTTGCAACAAACTCAACCAAATAAGCGCGGCCACACCATCAATGTTTGAAGATGGACTTCGATTCAGGAATGTTACTGGCCAGACACAAAGCGGTGAGATACGAATTTACCACTGCATGTAACTTTCCTTTGTGGCCATTAATCCCTCGAACGTTAAGCACTATATGGCCCGAGGACGACCGTCCTAACACAACCGCGGAGACGCGAGAAACCCTGTCATCGCCTCGAGAAGCTATCAAGCATCCATGGCTGTTTTGCCAAAAAGAAGACGTTTATCATCAACTTCTCTTACTGACTGAATACCCTTCTCTAGGCACGTATCTTATCTGAAACGGTATAATCACCATAGAATATGGTTAATTACAGTGATAAATATATCCTTGCAAGCTGCTATTACAAAAAGCCCAACCGGAACTTGATTGATTTTGCAATGATGCCAATGAGTATGGTCCCACGGATCAACGGTCTAAAATACAAGAGTATTGTATACGCAACTAAGTAATTAACACCGGCCCCGGAAATGTCCTACTAAACACAGGCAGTACATATTGTCTTTAAATGCATGCCGCCTAGCTGGCAATGTCGTTCAGGAGTGGAGGGAAACGGTTTTCATTCCTAGATAAGTACTAGTGGTCTGCAAGGTCCGGCTTCACCCGCCGAGCGCTAAGAAACCCTGATCGGGCCGGGACAACACCGCATCCGGGAACAAGCCCCAAAACTGGGGTCCATGGGGACTTGCAGCTGCATGTAAGGTATGAGCCACACTCAAATGTTGTAAATCCTGTAGTTCAATGAATACTGCACCAAAGTCAAACTTGGTAGTAAATTCAACATATTTATGTTCTTATTTACTATAATGTTACCTGGGTGAAAAAAATGTCTAGGTGCAGTATTTAATCCATAGCTGAATTTACAAGCTGGCTGCAGCTTGGATTGAATGGCTGCTCTTGCATTTTTGATCAAGACATTTTTTCAACCAGGTAACATTATAGTAAATGAGAACATATATATGTTGAATTTACTACCAAATTTGAATGAGTTTGGTGTAGTATTCACTGAGCTACAGTATTTACAATATTTGAGTGAAGTTTCAAACTCATGCCTTACATATTGCAAATAGCTATAATTGACTGGGATGGTGGATGGGGTTTTGATACTGGTTTCTTAGGTAATACAGCTGGCAGTCTGCAGGTCTGTGATGGTCAATATGTAGGGATAAGTATTATAGGTACACTAGGTTGAAAACAATTCAGTTTGAATTTTTTTTATCTTTCTCCTACTTGGACTGGCCCAGTGCACAACCATGCCTTTGCTCCAGTGATGATGATGAGATATAGACAGTGACTACAAGATAGTGGATATCTGGATATTTAGTACTGGTACCCTACAAAATAATAATAATAATTTTTCATTTGCCAGCCTCATGTGAACTTCCCATGCACTGAACCCCTGTCAAGCCTTTGCCAAGCTTGACCCCAGGCCCTATAAGAATGCTCAGTCAGGATTCTAAAGAGCCCTAGCCCTAGGCTTTCAAGTCAAAACCTGGTCATTTAGTCAAGCTTGGCTTTGCAAAACACTAGGCACACTGTAGGAAGAATGGGATCTTAAAATCTATGAGGGTGTTATGGATGTGTCAAACTGTAAGGCGGAGAAGGATGGAAGGCAGGTCAGAAGGGACTTTGGCTTCAGCTTATGTGCTGCGCCTCTCAACAGTCGTGGGTCCTAAGATTTTAGAACGGGAGGTCAATCATACAACACAGTTCCATGGTACATGTGGAAGTGTGGAAGGGTGGGAGCAATAGCAGAAGTGTACTAAGTACACTACAGACAAGGTTCACATGAAATGTGGTCGATATTTGAACTAAGGTTACTAGTATGAATACAGGGCCTATACACTAAGGGGTACATGTAAGGAAGTAATAGTGATGAGATCCAAGTCAGAGTGGAAGAGGTGTTCAGTATGGATCATGAGTGGAGTTGGGGATCATAGGGCAGGGAGGGACGTAGACTTGGTATCTAATATAGGTACCCCTCATCCATCGGTAGGGGAACACAGACATTCCACAAGGAACAAGGTACCCTTGCTGATGGAGGGGCCGGGAGGATTGGAGAGCTGAGTAATGGCAGGGTGGTAACAGAATGATAGGGTGGGAAGTGGAACGGGAGAGTGGAAGGCACAGATGTAGCAGAGGGCAACCTAAGCAGAGGCTCTACACTCAAGGGGTGCACTGGCAAAGGGGAAATCCTAAGTCATATACAACTAGATACAATGCAAAGGCATACCTGGTGAAGGGAATTGTATCCAGCAATGGCTTCATTGGCTTGGAAATATGCATGTTGTATGCACCTTGGATGGATGGATAATGAAAGGATAGAAGAGAAAGGAAGTGTGGAGTAAAAGTAATAGTCTATAGAGAATGGTGGGATAGTTCATAAAAGAAGTCCAGATGATAAGCAGTGAATAGATGTGGAAGAATATGGATGGAATGAAAGGAATGGAGCTAACTAGAAAGTCCATGATGATAAAATGGAATAGAGTAGAATTACTGTCCTTAAAGGTCCTTTCTTACATTCTTTATAACGTGTATACTATTCAGTTCTGATATCAAATAGTATCCCCCAACCTACATACCCCACTATTAGTAAGCTTAGTCATCCAGGCCCCTTGTCCCATCCAAACTGCAGGGACAAACAGCCACATGGGCACTGTAAAAGTAATGTGAGGTTGAGGTCGGACATGTTTTAATGATAGGGGAAAGAACTGGAGTGTAGAAATTGAACTTGGATAGGCTTGAAGTTAATTGACTCGAAGATGTAAGCTAGAAGCAGATAACCCAAATTTGTAGACTTGAAATAGGGGGCTTGAAGGGCTTGAAAGTATGTTCTGAAGTATGAAGAATGATTGAAGAAAGTTGTAATATTGAGACTACCTATGTCAAAGTAATATACTATGATAATGAATAGGAGTATAGGAGGAAAAACAAAATAACATGTGATACCTGAGCCTATGGCTCTGTTTGAATCTAAAATGTAAGCTAGGTCTGCTGTACACACAGACTTAGCAGTAGAAATAATGATCTGATCAGTGAGGTGAAAAGAAAATGAAGTAGAAATGAAAAACTATGTGATGCCTTGTGCCTCAACTTGTATCCAGTGATAAGTTCATTGGCTCGGAAATACACAATATATGCATCTTGAAATGAAGGATGTTGAAGAATAAAAGAATAGTCTATGAGAAAAAATAGAATATTTAGATGAAGTGTCTGGATGAATGATGTGTGATTGAGAACAATGAGAAGTGGTGTTATGATCCGGTTCCTCGCGGATCTCTGGTAACTATATTTGGCCACTAACCCCGTCCCAAGCCCGCACCCTGCGCCCGACCTTACCCAAGCCCGTCCCAAAGTAGTCCGAGCCTGAGTCTGAGCCTGAACCCCGTTTCCCCTCCATTCCCGAGCTTCATTACGATTCCTTAGATAGTTTGTCCGACCCTGTCCCTCTGTCCTCCGTATATAAGTCTCGCTCTGTATGTACTTCGCTTCTCAGTCAGAAATCCAACTAGATACCCTTCAAACCCTTTACAAGTTTCTCGCTCCAATTCCTCTTAGTCCCTCCGCTCCTCTGGTCCTGATCTCCTTCCGAAATCAAGGGCACGTGTAATAGTGGATGGTGCAGCACATAAGCTGAAGCCCAGCCCTCCCTAGTACTCCTCAGCCGAGCTCAGTCCGAGCTCCCCCGAGGTCCCACATGAAGACCCGGTCTTAACAAGTGGAAGGGATGTAGCTAAATAAAGAGTTCTTGTGGTAAGATGAAATAAAATCGAAAAACTGTCCTTAAAAGTCCTTTTCAGTGTTCTTTATAACAGGCACAACACTATAAGCTGAAGCCAAGTTCCTCCAACCCAACCCTACCTTAGCTACATCCACCCCTCTGACCCAGCACCTTCACAGTTGCACTTATACTAAATTTTTATGTATACTTTAAATCCCTCTCTATCAGTTTAGTATGACATTCCATCAGCTGTGAGAGTTGTCCTTACAGTAACCCAATTATCAAGGATTCAATGATCATGTCATATTAATAACAATCACTACAAAGTATCAAGGATCACACTAAATCACCAAGGATCACTTAGTATGATTATGATAGCTCAGAAAAGTAATTGAGATGGACCATATTTTAATTCTAGTATTTCCAAAACAAGCAGATACTTGAGTTGAAATGTGTGATACTGAGTGATAACTGAAGATAACAAGGTATCAGTGATAAATCACTGATCATGATCATAGAGAGTCACATATGATCACATAAAAATATCAAGGATCATGTATAATAACTGAGGATAACAGGCTGATCATTATTGATAATGCACAATCACTGATGATCATATTGAAATAATGCCTGATCCTACATGATTTTGAGGTATAATGCAGGATTTTGATAAATTATTCAAGATAACTAAAGACAACATATGATCATGAAGCATGTGGACAAATACTTTATGATCATCAAGAAAAACAAATTATGAAGTATGATAATACAGTATCCTTTCAATTATTATGAGATCTTGTTTTGATTGTCCAATGTGGTCACTCAAACCAAGACATACCTGGTGTTTGTATTTTCTTGCCTCACTTCCAGAGGCAGTAGATGAAAAGATGTTACAATTGGGGCAACCTGTAGTACTTTGAATGAGTGAAAATATTGCAGGTGCATGCTGAACATACCTTAGTGGCCTTCATTTTCTTTAGTGGCCTGCGGCTCATGAATCAGCAGTGGGCATACCACAAATGGCCTTGAACTGACCTTTTCCTTGCCCTTGGCCAGCTGGAAGCATAGCATGTGGCTTAGTTGGGTGGGTTCATTAGACAGTGAAACAGATGTACCATTGAGATTGACTCAAGGGTTTTGTAGTGTTTAGACTAGGCTCTGTTAGCAAATTACTAATAAGTAGAAATAAAATTACCAGTCCAGGGCCATCCCCAACAGGCTTTGTCCTCTTTTCTGTGATAAATAATATATATATATATACAGTATACAGTATATTCCCTGAGTCAAATCATTACAGCAGTTTGCAATATGTAAGGCACAGGTTTGAAACTACACTCAAACCTTGTAAATACTGTAGCTCAATGAATACTGCACCAAACTCATTCAAATTTGGTACTAAATTCAACATATATATGTTCTAATTTAATATAATGTTGCCTTGATGAAAAAATATCCTGAAAAAAAAAACAAAAAAAACAAAACAAAAGAAAAAACAAGAGCAGCCAATCAATTTAGGCTGCGGCTGGCTTGCAAATTCAGCATGGACTAACTACTCCACCTAGACATTTTTTCATCCAGGTAATATTATAGTAAATGAGAACATATATATTTTAAATTTACTACTGATTTTGAATGAGTTTGGTGCAGTATTCATCAAGCTATGGTATTTACAATATCTGAGTGTAGTTTCAAACTCATGCCTTACATATTGCAAATAGCTGTAATACCTCACTATTATGTGATCACTAATTTACTGTTACATTGAGGTAACACACTATTAGCATCAGTGTGATTCACTGATCAGAATAATATCTAATTCATATGTGAATATATGACATTACAAGTATCTCACACAATCAGAGAGAATGAGACTCTGATCAGGGACCAAGTGGAATGGAGTACCAAGAGTATTCATTGAACAGCTGTCCAAGGAACAGTGTGAGGGCGACCTAAGCAGATGCTCTATACTCAAGGGGCATGCCAGTGAAGGGGGAATCGTAAGAGAAAACTCTGAGGATCCCTTCACCCACTAGCTAATGACTATATACTTCAGGCATCATAACTCCACACCTCTGAAGTCTGAATGATATAAGCAACAGGGGTGCCAAAATATGGGTAGGGACAAGGAGGTATTTGGAAGATACTGGGGAAAGTACCTGCAAAGCTCTGGGACAAGAGGCCAAGTGCTGAAGTTGTATTTGGTAGGATCCACTTTGGCAAGGCACAAGGACTTTGCAAGGACTTTGCATGTGAAACAGAGGTTCCCCTCACAAACAGGGAAAAGAGGCCATGAGTCCCTATACTGTACATACATATACATGCATATATTTGAGGAATTTCAAATATTTGTTTTTCTTACTGTATTGTTTCAAACAGTGTGATTCACTGATTATGATTACCATTCTATGCTGCAAAGGGCTTTGTATTTCTTGACTAAAGCTTCCTGACATTTCATCTACCTGATGTTATGATCTGATCCCTCATGGATCTCTGGCACCCTTATCCAGCAATCAACCCCATTCCAAGCCCTAACCCCAAGTCTGACCTTATCTGAGCCCTCCCTGAAGTATCCTGATCCTGACCCTGACCCTTGTTTACTATATCCATCCTCCCCAAACTTCATTCTGATCCCTTAGATAGTTTATATCCAACCCTATTTCTTGTTATTTGTATATAAGTCTTGTCCATATGTACCTTGATCTTCAGTCAGAAATCAACTTAGATATCCCTTGAATCCCATAGTAGTTTCCACAAAGTCCTCTCTTATTCTCTCACTCTCCTCTTGTCTGAACCTTGTCCCAAACTCAAGGGCATGTACAATAGTGGATGGCACAGCATATAAGCTGATGCCAAGCCCTTACCCTACTATCCTTGGTCCATGCTTGGTACAAGCTCACCCCAAGGTCTTATACCAAGGCCTTGGTCTTAACACCCAACCACTATCCTCATCATGGTAACCACCTGTCAGACTGCATGTTATTGCCCCCTTGTCCACATGTGTCAATTGCCCCATTGACTCCAGATCTTTTATTGCAGATTGTCTGCAACCATGTAGTATAAATATTGTATTACCACCTGCATGTTACACTAGTCATAAATTAGTCTACACTCAATTTCACACAATCTACAGTGACTTAAAACATTGCTTATATTCATACTTGCTGTTTTATACAGCTTTGAAGCCTGCATTAGTAGTTCATCTATTGTGACTTATCCACTCATAGATCAAACTCTCTGAGCTATCACTGGGTAATTGTAAGCGCAACCTCAGATAGTCTGTGGAAGTCACATTAGACTAGGATGAGGGAGATCCAAAGAGCAAGGAGTGAGTATCTCCCTTACCTAAGCAGAACTATACAGTACTACTGGTTGGGCTGGAAAGGACAACAACAAGTGTGGACTGGCAACTGTCATGAACCAGTTTATTCCACCATAATACTGAGCACCTAAGCGGTACCATTTCCTCAATTGTCTCATCAGACAACCAACATCTTTTCATACTCTGAGCTAAGCCATCATCTTCATCATCTTTGATATGCCTCACTGCCAACATCACTCGTGCATCTACTCCATCACTCCCCATGCAGATGCCGCCAATCATTTGGGCTCCATCACCTGCCCATATAGGTGACAATCCAGCAGAACTAGCACAGGTAGCATGGACTGGGAGAGCATTGATCCTCATGACCTCTTCTTCAATCCCAACTCAGGACAAGTTGAGTTACCAGTGCATTACATCTCCAATGCATGTGCAGACAAGCAAAGTGTGGAGATTGAGATATTGGAAAGCAACATCAGCTCCCCATATGACCCCTATTACTTTAACTGCTCCTTACATCCTCCTCAACCATCCAATCCTATACCACCTCCTTTGATCAGATCAGTAGGACAGGCACTGCCTCAGAGGCTGTACACTTGGAGTATGGAAGTGTGGTCCCAGATTGTTGGTTGGTTCTGGGGCTAAGTGATGACTCATTACTATTCCCTTTAACTCATTGTTACCCCCCTATGACTCATTGTTGAGCATTGTGACTCATTTCCCCCTTTCTGTACCATACTTGACTCATTCTGACTCATTTTGACTCATACCCCTTAATATCTTATTACTCACCCCCATTCTCCCAAGTAGTTAAATAGTGAGCTTGCTTCATGTATTTCGCTAGTTTGGTTATCATATACATTACACTGTCTCCTGTGCCCTTAAGCACTTGAGGATACCTTGCTTACCTTAACTCTCTTCTCTCAATACTTTTCTTCAAGGCTTGTCTACTTCAGACTTGTCCTATCTCTACTCTCTATCTCTTATCTTCTGTGACCAACAAAGACAGGCACCCTTTTTAGTACAGAGTCTTTTAACATTGGGATCTTATACCCAGTGTGGATAGTTCTGACAGCAACAATGAAAGGGAATAGAGAGACACAGGAAATAGATCATATGTAAAAGAGAAATAAGGAAAAAGAATAGAACCTAGAGGGCATTCCCTGACAGTAATCCCTCACTCCACTCTCTATCAACATTCAGGGCAAGAATAAAAAGCACAAAAGAGGAAACAATGGAGAAATTACAATAGCAAAAGTAAGTAAGAATATATCAGATAGGGTAAAGTATGGTGAATGAATTATAAAAGATCCAAAAATAGAACAAATATGAGTCATTCAGGAATGAAGTGAGTCATAACAAGAACACTATAAATATCCACCAATCATAGCTGTACAAATTGATCATCTTCTCCTAGGTGAGTCAGGGTATGAGTCAACACAATTGAGTCATGAAGAGGGGTGATGAATCAACAACAGAAATAGCTCCTAATGTGAGGGGAACCTCTGTTTTCTGTGCAAAGTCCTTGTGAATTCCTTTCACCCTATATTCCACTCAATGCAAACATTCCCACACCCTGCCAAAGTCCTGAAAAGTGCATGCAAAGCATATGCAGCCCTGCTGAAGTGCATGTGAGGGGAACCCTTGCAAAGTCCTGTGAAGTCCTGCAAAGTCATTGCAAAGTCATGGCACCCTATGTTCCACTCAATGTGAACATTCCCACGCCCTGCTGAAGTCAATCCCACCAAACACCATGTCAGCAACAGGCCACTTATCCCAGAGCTTCACAGGTCTTTCTCCTAGCAGCTTCTGAACACCTTGGCCCTGTCTGTATTTTGGCACCCCTGTTGCTTATGTGATTTGGGCTTCGGAGGTGTGGAGTTATGATGCCCAAAGTATATAGTTGTAAGCTAGTGGGTGAAGGATCCTCAGAGTTTTCTCCTAGGATACAGTAGGTGGCAAAGTCAATGAAATTGTACAACTCCCCCCATTTACTGTATGACAAAGTCCAGTGGACATTATTAGTAAGTTATCTGATAAATCTCGTTAATTGTACTTATGTATAGTATTTGCATCGCTGAAAGAATTGATTTGATTACTTACTTGGTATTACATAAACTCATCTTACTTTACTTAGTGGAAGCATGGGTGGGATTCAAACCTGCAACATAATGTATCAATCAAATGTATATAAGTAGGTGAAAACCGAGGCAATAAAGATAACTGGGCTATTTTGTACTTGTAATGTAGTGCCTTGTGGTGCTATATGATATTCAATGATGTGGTACAGTGAGCCTGGCACATTAATAGTATAACAATCAAAACAGTTTAATTACTTAAATACGATTCTATGATAAGATTACATGACAATGGGTTTGCTAGGGAGCAGTCAATGAGTCTCCAGTCCAAAATGAAGTTGTTTCTGAGGTGTGCAGCTCAGGGGTAAATGAGGCAGGTATGGGGAGGTAAGATGGCAGGGGCATGAAGAAAAAAAACTGTCCTGCTGTTGTAACTAGCTCCTCATTGTGACATAACATCCCATATTTCTGCCCAAATCCTGTCCAATGCTCCCCAGCTCCCTGCTCAATGTTCCTATTTCCCACCATTCCTTGCCATTCCATAGCTTTCAGCTTGAATAAAATATCATAATATTTTTTTAGCTTATCTTGTTTGCTGCCATGCCAGCCAGCCAGACAAACTCCTAGAAGGACAGTCAACATGAGCAAGTACAAGCTTACTTGAGATGGGCTCAAACCTTCTGGATGCACATCACGAACTGAATTTGCTCACCCCACTTGTGAGTACCAAAGACAGTGGGTTGTTACTGGTGTCCCCAGAGGTATATGCCAGCATTCTTCTGATGAGATTAGGTTAATTGGCAGCTGTTTTTGTTTTCTCACGTTTTTCTTTGGCATCAAAGAGAGAGCCATGGAACTCTGGGATAGGGATCCTGTGGGGACCGAAAGTTTGTTGGTCGTGGAGTTCAGCGATGCAGAGGAAGAGATGGAGATGGGATCCGAGGGCATTTCACATGCAGGGTAAGAGGTTGTTCATAAAGGCTGTGTAGTATGAAATCTACAACTTGTTACAGTCATATAACTAGAAGATGGAGGTTGGATTGGAAGGGACATTGGCTTGGGCTTATGTGCTGCACCACTCAACATATACCAGGTCCCAAGGATTTTGGAATGGAGTAACTCATGTAAGGTTTAAGGCAACAGTTCTGCAGTATATGCAGAAGTACAGAAGTGGCAGAGGTGGCGGAAGTGTACATAATTGTAATATCTGAAAGGTGAAAAAATATCAAAGAGGGAATAGAAGACTCGAAGAAGGGGAAACTCAATGTGCATTAACTTGAGTGCATAACTGGCCTCAATGACATGAGGGATAGGCTGAAACCGTATGATTTGTTGTAGCTAGTGTTCTAACTACTTATACAATATCAGAAAGGGGCCGAAATCCCTGAAAAGACCAGATCATAGGTCAACACATCACTGGTGACATAGGCATGACAAAAAGTAACAAAAGACATATAACCATGAATTCATAACAAAATGTATCCATCATCCATGAGTAAGGGGACCAGGCATTCCATGGAGAACAGGGCACCATTGCTGATGGAGGGGCTGAGGGAGAGTGGGGAGCTGAGTAAGGGTATAGTGGTTTCTGGAAGCAAGGACATGGAAGGTGGAACTAGAAGCGTGGAATGCATTGGTGTAATACTCACCTGTGAGGGCAACCTAAGCAGATGCTCTACACTCAAGTGGCACACTGGCAAAGGGGGAATCCTAAGTCATATACAACTACATACAATGCAAGGATATACCTGGCGAAGGGGGAATCCTAAGAGAAAACTCTAAGGATCACCTTCACCCACTATCTAACAGCTATATACCTCAGGCATCACAACTCCATACCTCCGAAGCCCAAATCACATAAGCAACAGGGGTGCTGAACTACAGACAGGGCCAAGGAGGTGTTTGGAAGCTGCCAAGGGACTGATCTGCACAGCTCCAGAACAAGAGGCCCAATGCCAAAGTGGCACTAGGTGGGGTAGACTTCAGAAGGGCTGTGTACACTTTGCATGCACTTCATAAGGACTTTGCAAGGCATGGAAATGTTCGCATGGAGTGGAACATAGGGTGCATGCACTTTGCAAGGACTTCACAGGACTTCACAAGACTTTGCAGGACCCTGCAAGACTTCGCAAGGAGTTCCCCTCACATTCACTTTGGCAAGGCTGAAAATACTTCACATGCACTTCGCAGGACTTCACAGGGCATGGGAATGT
>QFFB01002500.1:0-14284 GCA_003316465.1 Ramaria cf. rubripermanens | reverse complement strand
GAATAGTCAAAATGGTAAGGATCGTATGGGGAGCTGACACCACTTTCCAATATCTTAATCTCCATGCTGTGCTTGTCTTCATGTTCATGGGGAATGTGATGCACCGGTAACTCAACTTGTCCTGAGTTGGGATTGAAGAAGAGTTCATGGGGATCAATGCTTTCCCAGTCCATGGTACCTGTGCTAGTTCTGCCAGATTGTGGCCTAATGTGGGCAGGTGATGGAACCCAAATGATTGGCAGCATCTGCATGGGGAGTGATGGGGTGGATGCACGAGTGATGGTAGCAGTGAAGCACATAGTTGATGATGGAGATGATGGCTCAGCTTAGAGTATGAAAAGATGTTGGTTGTCTGATGAGACAATTGAGGAAATGGTTCCGCTTAGGTGCTCAGCATTATAGTAGAATAAACCGGTTCATGACATCATAACAGGGTAAGAACCCTTCAACTTTTTGCACTGCTCCATCCAGCAGCGGAGCTTTTGCAGTCTAGCTATGCTGACTCTTCAAGGAGATAATATCTCCTTGTACCAGCATTCCTACCATGGGAATGCCATCAAGAGAGCCTCTAAAAGCTTTCTTGAGAAAGAGCTCATCATCTTAGGTGATGAGCTAGCATTTGCTGTTGAAGCAAATGATTTTGGCTGGTGGTGTGAAGCTGCCAGTTGTAGAGCTGATGTGGCAAAAGCTCTTTTCTGCCAGAACATCACAGCTAACTACTGAGACCTCTTGGTAGATAACACTCAGTTCATACTGAGCCTGGAGAAGTGTAGGCTTCGTGCAACTGTGACAGGCTCAGCCTTCCAAACCACTTGCAGACACTACATTGTGTCTTGTGCCAACGATGCACCGACAACAACATCATTGTGCATGCTTGCACTGGCCCCAGTGTGAACAAGTGTTCCTGTTAAGGAACCCATACTACCTTCATCCAGTGAAAATAGGGCCACAGAGGTGCAAAAGGAGCCGGTTGCGCAGCCAGCTGGCTCCAGACCATGGCCTGGCCGCAACATGGTCCCCCAATGGCATATCCATGCACCATTGCCCTCTGGCCAATGCCAGGGGGCACGTACTGCAGCCAGAGATGCCGGCCACATCATGTGTGACACACAATGTCACATGCTGGCTGTACTTGCTGCCAGCACCGCTGGGGTTGTGCATCCATGCTCCAGCTTGCTCCAGTTGAGCACAGATGGCTGCACAGATGGCTGCACACACCCCACAGCATGTGCATCCACCCATGGGAGTGACCAGGAGGCCCACAGTGCCATTGGGATGCTGTGCAGGCTGCAGCCACTGCACAGTGTCATCCAGCAATGCTAGCGCCCTCCAGCCCCACACCTAGCCTCCAGCTTGCTCCAGGTGAGCGTGGATGGCTGCACATGCCCCAGGGCATGTGCATCCACCCCTGGGAGCAGCCAGGAGGCTGAACAGGCCACCGGGATGCTATGTAGGCCACCACTGCCACACAATGTCATCCAGTGGCCCTGACACCTTCCAGGCCTGCATCCAGCCCCAAGCTTGCCATGCAGCACCATCCACTGCAGCCTATGGCCCCTGCAGCATACACCTGCCCTTAAAGAGCTGGTGAATGGTGCTGCATTGCATCCCCACCCACCCACAGAGCTGCCACCCTGGTGTGTGGCTAATATGCTCTGTGAGAGTGGTGCAACAGGCTGCCAGGAAGTGCTGCCATGCCACTGCACAGCTGCACTGTCACCATGCCCCAAGGACGCAGTGGTGCCATCAGGCCCTGCCCCACACACCTGCCACATCCGAAGCCTTGGATGTGGCCAAGTCCTCAAAGCTGTCAGCCCCTTACAAGGCTGTGGTTGTGCCCACCCAGCTGTGCATGCATTCATAGTGTGTGCACACCACCCTGCTCATGACTGTGCACATGAGCCAGGCATGGTGAGCCTTGTCCATGAGGTTTATCAGGCTGAGAGCAATGAGTTGTTCTCAACTGTGGGTTTCATTTTTAAGAGGGGAGGGACAGAGGACATAGACCACCATAACACCCTAAAACCACACACAATAACCAGTTGTGTTCATATCACTGAACACTGGAACAGGTGTGGTGTAACGACACTGACACACCTACAATGATGCCATGCTATGACATCATATGTATTGGATCTGAGTCAGATCTATGCATAGCAATGAATGACATCATAGTCATTCGCTAGTATATAAGAGCTACTGTAGGCTACCTTTTTTGCCTAGTTTGTTTCATCACCTATCCTTCATGCCCCCCCCCTTGCCCGCTGACAACAAGGGGTGTATAGTTAGCTCACCCTGTGGGTTTATTTCAGCAGGGGAGGGTGTAAGTTATCTGGGTTTTTACACTGTAGTTGCTTAGGTAATTACAGTTGTTGACTGTTATTTACCATAGTTTCTGCCCTTGACCTGACAATTCTTCACACATACTATCACTATGTACTTACTGCAATCCCACATATTGGTTGACTTCAGTCAAGTATCATGATAAGTGTGAGAATCTTACAGAGGTACTTCGCCAAAGGCCAAGATGGGGTTGGGTCAGAGGGACTTGGCTTCAACTTATAGTGTTGCATCCATGCGGCTGTCTGTTCCTGTATTTCAGATGGGAGGCCTGAAGGCCTAGTATGACTGATCTACCTATGGAGGAAGTGTGTGATTTAGGGTGGGGATACTTTGTTGATATCTGAACTGAATGACATACAGGTGTGGAATGTGCTTATATACTAAGAGTGATTCTGTCAGGGGACACCCTGTTTCCCACCTCTGAAGCTCTGCACTCCTGCACCTCTGAAGTTCCAGAGTTCCAAACTCTGCCCCACTTCTACTTCCAGAGTAGCACTGGAGGTGAAATGACTCATATATAGCATCCAGGGTTGAATGGGGATCCATGGAGTGCAGGGTTAGTATGTACCAAACAGCAACCTTGACCATAGTTGGGCATAGTATAATATGGGCTCACTGGCAGTATGGGACCTTTGACTTTTCTCTTTGGTTTTCCCCTCTGTCAGGTGAGATCCCCTTCCATTGTATGTCTCCTTGGTTTATGTATACTTTTGTTTTCCCCTCTGTCAGCCTGTGTAATAGTGTGATTTCCACAGTGCATGAGGGTTGCCCTTACAGATATGGGAATCAGGGGGGTGGGTGTGAGGGCAACACTGGTGATGAAGCCACAACCTAAAGATACTCAAGGAGATAAGAGCTGATACAGGACAATGACCAACTGTGCAATGGATATCCTCAGTCTATAGTGCTATCAATGATAGATACTGTACATAAGGACTTGCCTGTGTATGGATATCCTCAGAGATCAAGCTGAGGCAATGCCACCACACTGGCTACAACCTTATCACTGTGCTGGCAATGCTTACATAATCAGGGGAGATAGAAACTCATGGAAGGTTATAGAAGATCTGGAAACTTGGAGAACCGGGACTTTGGAAATCAAACTGGTGAACCCTGACAACACTGTTCCAAATAGTATCTCCCCAAGGGCTCAGTGTCATTGTACAGCTGCAAAGTTACCATGAATGCATTTTGAGCAGATGCAGATCTTGCTACCACTGGTGATACTGTGGATTGAGGTGGGAGGGTCACCAAAGTAGAGCAATGAGTTAGTGTCATAGGGGTTACTGCTGGGCCAGTAGACTATGTCCTATGCACAACAGATTGTTACTCTTGTGTTGAAGACATGATATAACTAGTAGATGACTATGCTTTTGACTGTAGGTGTTAGTTCAATTATATGTCAAGATTGAATTTTGGGGTAAATATGTAATGTCAGTGTATTCTGTCTGACATGGGCCTACAGTCAGTCCACAATGAATAGCATACATCTTTAAGGAAAGGTCACCCCAGTTCAGGTGTTCCTTTTGCTGATCCAAACACTCCTGCAAAGTGTTGTGAATAGCAGTCTTGGCAATGCCACCAAGGGAGCATAGCAAATAAGATCAAAGGTTCTGTTATGATCTGGTTCCTTGTAGATCTCCAGTGACCATATTCAGTAACTAACCCCATCCCAAGCCCATACCCCAAGCCTGACCTTGTCTGAGCCCTTCCCAAAGTAGTCTGAGCCTGAGACCGATCCCCATTCCCTATATTCCACTTCCCCAAGCTTCATTATGATCCTCTCAGTTAGTTGTGTCCAACCCTGTTCCCCGTTATCCATATATAAGTACCGCTCTATATGTACTTTGATCTTCAGTCAGAAATCAACTTAGACACCCTTGAATCCTTTATTAGTTTCTTGCTCCATTCTCTCTTGGTCCTCACGCTCCTCTTGTCCAACCTCGCTCCAAAATTAAGGGGGATATGTGATAGTGGATGGTGCAGCACATAAGCTAAAGCCAAGCCCTTCCCTATCATCCTCAGCTGAGCTCAGAATGAGCTTGCTCTGAGGTCCTACACATAGACCCCGGTCTTAACAGTATTTCTGACTCAAGCTTCCACATTGCACTAACCCACTATGTCCACAACCCGTGCTAGAAGTATTATGCTTCAACGCATCTCAGAACAACACTGTCTTTTCAAGTATCCCAAAAGTCCTCTGAACTTCCCTTCCACATCCATCGAACCTGCTGATGCCCTAGCTGACAAAGGCAAAGGTAGGGAAGATAACCCCCTAGGCAAAGGTTCCTTGGCCAAGTTTTCCAAAGGTAGCCCCAGCAATCCTGGGGATCCCGATGACCCCAATGGCGGTGGCTCACTATCAAACAGGTCAATGGGGACCAAGATAACCCAGACGACAATGGTAGCAAACTGTCAAGATTGAATTTTGGAGTAAAGATATAACATCAGTGTAATTCCAACATGGGCCTACAGTTGTAGCAAATAACCCAAGAGTAGTACGCGATGAAATGCACACGTCCTCAAGGAAAGGTCACCCCAGTTCAGGTGTTCCTTTCGCTTATCTGAACACTCCTGCGAAGTGCTGCGAATAGTGGTCTCGGTGATGCCCCTAAAGGCACATAGCAAATAAGATCAAAGGTTCGAGCTCACCAATAGACACAACAACTGATGAGGCAGTGGAATGTTGCACTAAGGTTTTTTCTACTAGTGAGGAGTCAAATAATGAGGTAGACATATGGTAATCAAACTAGGGAATTATACAGGTGGAATCGAAGTACTTATAGTAAAAAGTGAATGCAGGGGGGGACAGATTGAGTGAGACTAGAACACTATGGAAGAGTAGCACGTGCTAGGACATGGAGTCAGGGTCAAACCACCTTCATGGGGCATAGCAACTGATGGGGTTTGTGAGTGAAACCTGTCAGTTAGACTGGACTCCTGATCATACTTGGTGACCCTGCACGCTGCAAGGGGGATGCAAATGATGCGAAACAAGGGCGAAGTATTGTGGTACAATGGCGAAGATCATGTTTGGCAACCAGTGAATAGGAATAGGATCACCTGTGGAGGTCTTGCCAACGTCAGTGTAATGGAAGGACACTGGGGAGATCGACGTAATTTGCTGAACTCGGGATGTGAAAACAGCAGTCATGACACAAACTCATATGTCAACTTCTTATGACCCTTGCTGGAGAAGGGGGATGCGGTCTAGGGAGAAGAGCACAAGGCTCACAGCTGAAGCCTGCTGTAGCGGTGCAAGGCAAAGGGATGATGTATTTGTAAGCTACTGTGACTATGACTACTGTTCTCTAGCTAACCTGGCTGAACCTAGGGCCAAGGACCTGGTCTCTGGCCTGTTACACAACCCAGAATCTCTACTCCATTGCTAAACATTGCCCTACAGAAACCCAAGCTAAGGTCAAAGAACCTGATACTTATGATAGCACCAACCAGGCTAAGCTTCACACCTTTTTCTTGCAATGCCCACTCAACCCCAGAGATCGCCTGAATGCCTTTCTGATGGGAGCCTCTAAGATTTAGTATGCCATCTCTTACCTTACCGGCTTGGCTTGACAATACTTCAAACCTGTGATCCTTAGCGAACTCGGTCCTGAGCCTATATGGCTCTGGGATTGGGACAGCTTCAAGAGCGAACTTGAACTCAACTTTGGTCCATTCAATAATGCTGCTCAAGGCAAGATTGACCTTGAAAAAATTGTCATGAAGGAGCATCACAAAGTTGCACGTTATTTCATCAAGTTTTCCCAAGCTTTGACTCAAACTCAGTGGAACAACATGGCTCTCTGACACTTCACTTACAAGGGCCTCACAAAATGAATCAAGGACAACTTACTCCACTTCCTGAGATTCACAAGCTCGGCCGAGCTTCAAGGCTTTGCCCTCAAGTGTGACAGCCGTTACTGGGAAAGGAAGGAATATGATACTATTGCTACCCACAGTAGTCAAAACACTAACCAACCTTCCAACCAGTCAAACAATAACTCCAATCAGTCTAGCAGTTCTACTAACCCAAAGAACCATAACAAGACTAACTCAGGTAAAGGTTCAACTAACAACAGTAACAACACAGCAAACTGTCAAGGTTGGAATTTAGGGTAAAGATAGAACATCAGTGTAATTCTGACATGGGCCTCAGCAAATAACCCAAGAGTAGTATGCGAAGAATCACACACATCCTCAAGGAAAGGTCACCCCAGTTTGGGTGTTCCTTTCTCCGATCTGAACACTCCTGCGAAGTGCTGCAAATAGCAGTCTCGGTGATGCCCCCAAAGGGGGCGCAGTGAATAATATCAAAGGTTCAAGCTCACCATTGAGCACAACTACCAATGAGGGAGTAGGTCGTTGCACTAAGATTTTTCTCTACTAGTAAGAGGTCAAATAACGAGGTAGACATATGATAATCGAACTAGAGAACTATACAGGCCGAATCAAAGTACTTATAGTAAAAAAGCAAATGCAGGGGGGGACGGATAGAGAGGGGCTAGAATATTGTGAAATAGTAACATGTGCTAGGACACGGTGTAGGGGTCGAACGACACCTTCATGGGGCAAGGCGGCTGATGTGATCTATTAGTGAAACATGTCGGCTCAACTGGACTTCTGCTTTCATTCAGTGGCCCTGCACTGCGCAGGGTCGGCGTGAATGATGTGATAAGAGGGTGAAGTATTGTGGCATGATGGTGAAGATGATGTTCGGCAAACAGAGGATAGGGGTGAGATAGACTGCGGAGGTCTTGCTGACATCAGTGTGATGGAAGGATGCTGGGGGGATCGACGTAATTTGCTGAACTTGTGGTGTAGAAAATGGCAGTCATGACACAAACATGCAAACCACGCCTGATCTTACCAACAAGCTTGGTAAGGACAGCAAACTCCTCCCTGACAAACAACAACATCAAATCAACCAAGGACTTTGCTTGCTTTGCAGCATCAACGGCCACATGGTCAAGGACTGCCCAAAGGTGAACAAGAAACCTAATGACGGTAATGGTTCATCTGGAACAAAAGGCATATCCAACAAGACTTTGGATATGAAGACTGACTCAGTTTTGACCTCAGAGCTGAAAAAATAATCAGCAACCTCAGAACCACACAACCCAAGGATTGTGGTGACCTCAGCCATGTATTTAGACTCAGTGCCGTTTCTGATTCCTTATCCAAAGACTCTCTTTATGTAGATTTGACTTCGCCCCTAATTGCCACAGTCTCTTTCATAGCATTACTTGACTATGGTTCCTCTAATTGTTTTATGGAATCCAAGTTGTAGAAAAATATGCCTTGACTACTTATCCTGTTACCCCACTTCTGTCAAAACTATTCGATGGCAGCACTGACACTACTATCACCTGAGCTTTAGATCTCCCTATCCATTTCCCAACTGGCAAAGGACACTCAGTTACTTTCTATATAACCTTGCTCAACTCAAGTTGCTCGGTGGTACTTGGCTACAACTGGCTTGCCCACTACAATCCATTGATTGACTGGGCATTGGGCAGTATTATTTTCAAGACCTCCAAACCAACTTCAGTCCCAGCGACCTTGGCAACTTCGGCTCGCTCCACCACACTTTGGACGACCACCTCGCCTCCAGCCTCCAAACCTCCTCCACCATCTCCAAAGCTGGTAGCACCTCTTGTTTCCCTAGTCAATGCTCCCATGTTCTTATGCGCCAGCAGGTTAGAAGGATCTGAGGTGTTCCAACTTGACCTCATGTCACCCAAACTCCTTGCCCAAGATTTGACCTCGGCTCAGGACAATCCTGAGCTGTCGGAAGGTATATGACAATACATTCCCAAACCTAAACATGAGTTTGCAGATGTGTTCAGCAAAGCCCAAGCTGATACACTAGCACCACACCATCCTTATGATCTCAAGATTAATCTTGAAGAAGGGATGGCTCCTCTGATCAGCCCTATTTACTTGCTCTCAGCTTCTGAGCTTAAAGCACTCTGTGAGTTTATTGACAAGCATTTGAACATGGGGTTCATCCAACCTACTCAGTTTCCACATGGAGCTCCCATGTTGTTCATCAAGAAAAAGGATGGGTCATTACAGTTATGCATTGACTTCCGAGGTCTTAACAAGATCTCTAAGAAAGATCACTATCCATTGCCACTTATCACTGACTTACTAGATGCTCTGAGGCAAGCTCGCATATATACCAAAATCGACCTCAGGCATGCGTTCCACCTTGTCCGAGTTGCAGAAGGAGATGAATGAAAAATGGCTTTCAGGACTTGTTATGGGTCCTTTGAATGGTTAGTTATGCCTTTTGGCCTCACTAATGGACCCACTGCCTTTCAGAGGCTCATGAATGACATCTTCGCCGACATGCTCGATGTATGTGTGGTGGTCTACTTGGATGACATACTCATCTACTCTAGCAACCCATCCTCACACAAGCTTCATGTCAAAGAAGTACTTTGGCAACTTTGGAAACATGGCCTATTTGCCCAAGAGGACAAGTGCGAGTTTCACCAAACTAGGGTCGAATTCCTCGGCCACATCCTCTCCCCTGAGGGTCTCACTATGGATGAAGCCAAGGTTAAAGTTATCCAAGATTGGCCCAAACCTCGGAAGGTCTGTGACATCCAGTCCTTCCTCAGCTTCACCAACTTCTACCGATGTTTCATTTACAACTACTCCACCATTACTGTACCCCTCACAAGACTTACTCACAAGGGTACCCCTTGGAACTTCAGCGAGGACTGCCAACATTCCTTTGAGATATTAAAGAAGGCTTTCACTACTGCTCCTATATTGACCCATTGGATTCCTGATCAACCCTTGATAGTAGAGACAGATGCCTCTGATTACACTCTCACTCTGAACCTCGGAAGGCAAGGTTCACCCAATCACTTTTCATTCCTAAACTTTCACTTCAATCAAGCTCAACTACATCATTCACAATAAGGAACTCATGGCCATATTTGAAGCCTTCCAGTGGTGGCAACACTACTTGAGGGTTGGCCAACCCAGTCAACGTTATTACCGACCACAAGAACCTCAAATACTTTTTGACTACAAAATTATTAACACGTCGACAAGCTCACTGGTCTGAATACCTTGCTTAGTTCAACCTCGCGATCCGTTTTTGACCCGGTTGCCTTGGTACCAAGCCTGACTCACTCACTAAATGTTGGGACATCTACCTTAAAAAGGGGAACAGCGACTACACCACCATTAACCCTCAAAACCTATAGCCAGTGTTTACTTAACACCAGCTGGCTTTGTCCCTTTGAGCTACTAATCTAGCCCCTACTGTTTTGCAAGCAACCACCTTACTTGACACCAAGAAGATCCAAACCAACATCCTCGCAACCCTTGCTTTGGATGCAGTAGCCAAGCTACACCTCAGGTCAACCTTGGACCCGAGATGGACTACCAACTCCAAGGGGTTGCTTTTACTTGACAACCGAACGTACGTTCCCAAGGCTTTAGACTTATGACTTCACATACTACAATACAAGCACGACCACCCACTCTCAGGTCACTTCAGGGTCAACAAGACCTTGGAACTGATTCGATGAGACTACGCTTGGCCAGGGATTAGATCCTTTGTCAAGGAGTATTGCAAGATGTGCACCACTTGTATGTGCAGCAAGCCTCAACATCACAAGCCTTATGGTTTACTCAAACAATTGCCTGTGCCTGAGAAACCATGGAATTCCATTTCCATGGACTTCATTGAGCAGCTCCCCCCTTCATCCAGCTTCACTGCTATCCTAGTGATCATTGATTGTTTCACTAAGCAGGTTATATTCATCCCTACGACTGACACCATAACCTCGCAAGAGCTCACTCAACTTTACATCCTCCATATCTTCTCCAAGCACAGAGTTCCTGAGTACGTAACCTCAGACAGGGGTTCCAAGTATGTTTCACATTTCTGGCGATCCTTAGGCAAAGCCTTGGATATGAGGTTGCACTTCACCTCGGGTTATCATCCCAAGGGTGATGGACAGACCGAGCATGCTAATCAAACCCTAGAACAGTACCTCTGAGTCTATTATAACCATCAACAGGACAACTGGGCCTCACTCTTACCCCTCACCAAGTTCGCATACAACAATGCTCCTAGTGCAACTACCAGTATATCACCCTTCTTTGCAAACAAGGGTTACCACCTGAACCTCACGGTCCACCCCAAGCATGAGCTCACCTCGGCCCGAGCCCAAGACTTCATAGTTGACCTAGACGAGCTGCACCAGGAACTTCGCCAAACCATAACTGAGGCTCAACGAGCTTACCAAGCCTCAGCCAACGTTAAGCAACTACCCACTCCCGAGTTCCCGATAGGATCCTTCGCATTCATCAAAGCACAATACTTCAAGACTACTTGGCTGACTAAGAAGCTCGCCAAGAAACCACATGTGAGCCGTTCACCCTGTATTCCATGTCTCCATGCTTGAGCCAGCCTCACCCAACACCATCCTGAACCGAGTCCAACCCGCACCTCCCCCAGTAATTATCAACGGCAAACCTGAGTTTGAGGTTTCCAAGATCCTCAACTCAAAAATCAATAACCATAGGAAAAGCTGCAAGCTGTTATACCTTGTATGCTGGACTGGCTACAAAGGTACTGACGAAGAAACCTCATGGATCCTTGCTTCCAAGCTTGACCACACAGCAGAACTAGTACTTGATTTCCATAAGGATTACCCAGCTAAGCCCAGACCCTTGGCCAACTTATAAATCTTCTTATGCCTATGACCCAAGGTAGTTTACTTGTCTCAGAAAAAAAAAACCAAAAAAAAAGCCAAGAAGCCATTTTATTACAAGTCTTTTTACTATTTACTACCACTCCTCATCTTCATCCAAGTTAACTGCCATCCTTAGCAATTTCTGATAACTTATCTCCCTCCTCATCCTTAGAAATTCCTCATCTGCTATCCTCCTCAGTCTGTTACTCTCCTGTACCTCTTCTGTCAGCCTGTCTAGCTTATGCCCCAAGCTCCTCACTGCCTCTAACAATTCCCTCCTCTCCTCTTTCCTTGCTGCTTTCCTATCCGCTTTACCTCTTTTTAACTTCTCTGCTCAGCTCAACTCCTTCACCTGAGCCTCCTCGGCCAAGCTCACTCCCCGCACCTCTACTCTCTGCGTCCAATCCTCCTCCTTACCCATCACCCAGTCCTCCTCGGTGTCCTCCACCACTCACTTTGACCTCAGCTTCTTCCTTGGCCAAACATCCTCCTCTCTATCCTTGCCTTGCTGCTCGTCCCACTTCCACTTCTCCTTACCCAAATCCCCAGTGTCATCCTTGCCCAAGCTTTGGGCCTTCTCCATGCCCTTGCCCCTGACCTTCGCCCAACAATGCTGCTACGCAATGGAGCATGCCACAGACCACATCTTGCACCAGATGCAGGCCCCCGGGTCAACATCCCCATGATCTGAGACAATGAACCGAAGGCACGAGTTGCCCCACTTCTTGCAGGTAGCACAGACCCACTCCGCAATGTGCCTGACACCCCAATCGGCACTCACATCCTTGGCCTGGCTTGTGCTTCTAAAAGCAATAAAGCCGGCCCCGACATGCAGATGGTTTACTATCTGCAGCTGGTTGTACTATGAACTGTTAGTGAGGTTATACAAATGTGAGAAGAAGCCTGAACTCACATTTTTTCCAACCAGGCCCTTGAACCAGGGCTTGCATATGTCAATTGCCAAGGTATCCCGGACATTGACCCAAACCAGAACCTTGGATTGAACCCTGGCCAAAGGTGGCACATCCTGAGTCAACAGTGTGGCCAGCATCTCATCCTTGTCATCATCAACAGTGGTGGGCTCCTGGTGAGCAACATGGAGCCTAGAGGGAGAGATGCAGGCAGTGGACATATTCTATTTCGGGGGTGGGACGATGTGACTACTATGCTGGGTCCGCCAGCCTGTTCTCTGAGCTTTTAACTAACCTCGGTCGCAAGCTGACTCATCAAAGGTGAACTCAAAAAACTTTAGTCCAAACCAACTGACCCCCGAAAGGCTAACTTTCACCTTGGAGCCGACGTTGAATAGCCATAAGAGGCTAACTCAACTACTCTATTGCAGCCTTGAGGGTCTCAGCCCTAAAGGGAAAATACTGTTATGATCCAGTTCCTCACAGATATTCAGTGACCATATTCAGTAACTAATCCCATCCCAAGCCCATACCCCAAGCCCGACCTTGCCCAAGCCCTTCCCAAAGTAGTCTAAGCCTGAGACCGATCCCCATTCCCTATATTCCACTTCCCCAAGCTTCATTATAATCCCCTCAGTTAGTTATGTCTAACCCTGTTCCCTGTTATCCATATATAAGTACCACTCTGTATGTACTTTGATCTTCAGTCAGAAATCAACTTAGATACCCTTGAATCCTTTATTAGTTTCTTGCTCCATTCTCTCTTGGTCCTCACGCTCCTCTTGTCCAAGCTCACTCCAAAATTAAGGGCACGTGTGATAGTAGATAGTGCAGCACATAAGCTGAAGCTGAGCCCTTACCTATCATCCTCAGCCAAGCTCAGAGCGAGCTTGCTCCAAGGTCCTATACATAGACCCCGGTCTTAACAAATACCCGGCCTCCAACTAAACAGACTGGACATACAGATTGAATCAAATCCCACCTTCCTTATCTCCTCAAAGTTGCTGTATCTGATGGTCTGCTGTGCCACAGTTGATCAACCATCAATATGCAGCCAGGACTGCCTTTGCCAATGTCTTGTCTGAGTCACCTGCCAACCTTGGGCCATATGATGATTAAAACAAAGTGATGCACTGTATCAAGGTTAAGAGTGCACTCCTCCAAACAAAGAATTGGCCCAGAAGATTCCTTGAATGCTAGGTGATCTCTGGCAGTAGGAGAATGTGCTTAAAGGATGGGGCCTTTGTGATGATGGATGTTCTTCACCATGGCCAGAGATCTGTGTGCTAGACACACTGGTTAGGTGGAGGCATCACCATAGGTGGAGATGTCTGGTGAGAGCCATGAGAGGCACAAACATTGGGAAGCTCTGCCACTTGCAACCACTTGTGGAAATGATGATTCAAATTTGTTTTTCCTGATGTAGGCTTAGGGAGAACACCAGTGGCAGCTTACCTCCAAGCTGCACTCACATCCTACACCTGCATAGTTTTGGACAGTGCCAGCAACATTTACATGCACATGTCACCAGGCACCTAGTATTGTTGTGAGCAGCTCTCCAAGGTTGATTGAACACATGAAGGCTGTCCTAGTGGAAAGGAATAAATAAGTGCAGCTACCATGTGATGATCTACATCATGCGAGGTGTTAGGGGTCATCCACAAATAAGCTACCTATTTATGGACAATTACTAGGTAGTTAAATAGTTCCAAATGTCCTTAGAAAAGGTTGTATGAATATTTCTTTATTATGTTCACATTGGGTCCACAAGGTACAACAATCCATTGGTCGCTGAGCTAATATTTCCCACCATCACATGACTATCACATGACCTTGCCAAAGTAGTCACAGTCATATGACTATCACATGACTGCGCTGGACTGGGATAGTCACATGATGATCACATGACTCTGCTGATTGTCACATGACTCTATGCTGAAATAAGATAGTCACATGATGATCACATGACTATGTTGATGTCACCTGATTATCACATGACCATTTTTGAAATAAGGTAGTCACATGATAATCACATGATGTACTTAAGTGTGGGAAACTTTTACACTTAACCATGGATTGCTGTCACAAAGCTGTGACACCAACCAAAAAGGCAATAGCACCTTCTACAGCCTTCCAAAACCTTCCAAATCTTTTCTGAAGCTTCTCTAAGCTTCTCTGCCTTTCTTCACAGTGCCACAAGGTTCTAAAGTAGTTACATAAGCCAGATAGATGTAGCATAATGTCATGAACCAGTTTATTCTACTATAATGCTGAGCGCCTAAGCGGAACCATTTCCTCAATTGT
>QFFB01002498.1:0-12917 GCA_003316465.1 Ramaria cf. rubripermanens | reverse complement strand
GTCAGAAAAGCCGTGAATCTGTGTTGTCAGAATACCTCTGAGAATGCTGGGGCAGATATTTTGCCAGTAACTAACCCTGTCCCAAACCCATACCCCAAGCCTGACCTTATCCAAGCCCTTCCCAAAGTAGTCTGAGCCTGAGCCCAACCCCTGTTCCCCATATTCCACTCCCCCAAACCCCATTTCTCATCCATCCCCGAGCTTTCTTATGATCCCCTTGGTTAGTTTTGTCCAACCCTGTTTCTCAGTTATCCGTATGTAAGTCTTGCTCTGTATGTACCTCACTCTTCAGTCAGAAATCAACTTAGATACCCTTGAACCCTTTACTAGTTTCTTGTTCCATTCTCTCTTAGTCCTCCTGCTCCCCCCGTCTGACCTTTCTCCGAAGTTAAGGGCACATGCACTAGTGGATGGCACAGCACATAAGCTAAAGCCCAGCCCTTGCTAATCCTCCTCGGCCGAGCTCAGAATGAGCTTGCTCTGGGGTCCCACACGTAGATCCAATCTTAACAGTATTTCTGACTCCAACTTCCACATTGCACTAACCACTATGTCCATAACCTGTGCTAGAAGTATCATGCTTCAACACATCTTGGAACGATGCCGTCTCTCCAAGTGTCCTGAAAGCCCTCTGAACTTCCCCTCCACATCCATCAAACCTGCTGATACCCCAGCCAACAAAGGCAAAGGTAGGGAAGATAACCCCTAAGACCATGACCCATAGGTGGGTGTTCCTCAGCCAAGGTTCCCAAAGGTAGCCCCAGCAATCCTGGGGATCCCGACAATCCTGACAGCGGCGGCCTGCCATCAGATGGGGCCCAGGGGGACCAAGCTGACCCAGACAACGATGGTAGTGACCTCATATGTCAACTCCTTGTGGGCCTCACTAAACCTCACCCTACAGAAACCCGAGCTAAAGTCAAGGAGCCCGATACTTATGATGGCACCAACCAGGCTAAGCTTCGCACCTTCTTCTTACAATGCCTGCTCAATTTCAGAGATCGCCCGAATGCCTTTCAGATGGGAGCCTCTAAAATCCAGTATGCCATCTCTTACCTCACCAGCTCAGCTTTACAATATTTCGAACCCGCAATCCTCGGCAAACTCGTTCCCAAGCCTATCTGGCTCCGGGATTGGGACAGCTTCAAGAACAAACTCGAGCTCAACTTTGGGCCGTTCAATACGGCTGCTCAGGCCGAGATCGACCTTGAAAAAATCATCATGAAGGAGCATCACAAGGTTGCACGTTATTTCATCAAGTTTTCCCAAGCTTCGACCCAAACTCAATGGAACGACACGGCACTCCGACACTTCGCTTACAAGGGCCTCGCCAAACGAATCAAGGACGACTTACTCCACTTTCTGAGATTCATGAGCTTGGCCGAGCTTCGAGGCTTCACCCTTGAGTGCGACAGCCGTTACTGGGAAAGGAAGGAATACGACACTATTGCCACCCGCAGTAGTCAAAACACTAACTGCCCTTCCAACCAGTCGAACAATACCTCCAATCAGTCTGGCGGCTCTACTAACCCAAAGAACTGTAACAAAACTAACTCAGGTAAAGGTTCGACTCTTAACAGTAATAATACGGCCAACACACGAACCACACCCGACCTTACCAACAAGCTTGGTAAGGATGGCAAGCTCCTCCCCGATGAACGACAATGTCGGATAGACCAAGGACTTTGCTTGCTCTGTGGCATCAAAGGCCATATGGTCAAGGACTGCCCGAAGGTGAACAAGAAACCTAATGATGGTAATGGTTCGTCTGGCACTAGAGGCAGATCCAACAAAACTTCGGATACAAAGACCGATTCGGCTTCAACCTTGGAGCCAAAAAAATAATCAGCAACCTCGGACCCACACGACCCGAGGATTGTGGTGACCTCGGCCGTGTATTTAGACTCAGTGCTGTTTCTGATTCCTTATCCAAAGACTCTCTTTATGTAGATTTGACTTCGCCCCTAATCCCCATGGTCTTTTTCGTAGCACTGATTGACTGCGGTTCCTCTGATTGTTTTATTGAATCCAAGTTTGTAGAGAAATATGCCTTGACTACTTATCCTGTTACCCCACTTCTGTTAAAACTATTTGATGGTAGCACTAACACTACTATCACCTGAGCTTTAGATCTCCCTAAATGTTTTCCGACCGGCGAAGGACACTCGGTGACTTTCTACATAACCTTGCTTGACTTGAGTTGCTCGGTGGTACTTGGCCACAACTGGCTTGCCTGCTACAATCTGTTGATTGACTGGGCATTGGGCAGTATTACCTTCAAGACCTCCAAACCAACTTTGGTCCCAGCGACCTTGGCGACTTTGGCTCACTCCACCACACTTCGGACAACCACCTTGCCTCCAGCCTCCGAACCTCCTCCACCACCTCCGAAGCTGGTAGCACCTCTTGTTTCCCTAGTCAATGCCCCTGCGTTCTTATGTGCCAGCTGGCTAGAAGGATCCAAGGTGTTCCAAATCGACCTCGCATCACCCAAACTCCTCACCCAAGTCTCGACCTTGGCCTAGGACAACCCCAAGCTATTGGAAGGTATATGACAATATGTTCCCAAAGCTTACCATGAGTTTGCAGATGTGTTCAGCAAAGCCCAAGCTGATACACTA
This sequence comes from Ramaria cf. rubripermanens, assembly GCA_003316465.1. Taxonomy (NCBI): domain Eukaryota; kingdom Fungi; phylum Basidiomycota; class Agaricomycetes; order Gomphales; family Gomphaceae; genus Ramaria; species Ramaria cf. rubripermanens. Next base: position 10,296 of record QFFB01002498.1, on the reverse strand, counting down.
GCACCACACCATCCCTATGATCTCAGGATTAATCTTGAAGAAGGGACTGCTCCTCCGATCGGCCCTATCTACTCGCTTTGGGCTTCCGAGCTTAGAGCACTCCACGAGTTTATTGACGAGCATTTGAACATAGGCTTCATACAACCTACTAGGTGTCCGCATGGAGCTCCCGTGTTGTTCATCAAGAAAAACGATGGGTCATTACGGTTATGCATTGACTTCTGAGGTCTTAACAAGATCTCTAAGAACGATTACTATCTACTGCCACTCATCACTGACTTACTAGATGCTCCAAAGCAAGCTCACATATACACCAAAATTGACCTCAGGCATGCATACCACCTCATTTGAGTTGCAGAAGGAGATGAATGGAAAACGGCCTTCAGGACTTGTTATGGGTCCTTTGAATGGTTAGTTATGCCCTCTGGCATGACTAATGGACCTGCTGCCTTTCAGAGGTTCATGAATGATATCTTCGCTGACATGCTCGATGTATGTGTGGTGGTCTACTTGGACAACAAACTCATCTACTCCAATGACCCATCCTCGCACAAGCTTCATGTCAAAGAAGTACTTCGGCAACTTTGGAAACATGGCCTATTCGCCTGAGAGGACAAGTGTGAGTTTCACCAAACTATGGTTGAATTCCTCAGCTACATCCTCTTGCCTGAGGGTCTCACTATGGATGAAGCCAAGGTTAAAGTTATCCAAGATTGACCCAAACCTTGGAAGGTCCACGACATCCAGTCCTTCCTCAGCTTCGCCAACTTCTACCAACATTTCATCCACAACTATTCCACCATTACCATACCCCTCACAAGACTTACTTGCAAGGGTACCCCTTGGAACTTCAGCAAGGACTGCTGATGTTCTTTTAAGACAAGCCGGGGAGGCCAATGAAGCTTGGGGGCCAAATTAATTACTGCGATTAAAGAAGGCTTTCGTTACTGCTCCTATATTGACCCATTGGATTCCTGATCAACCCTTGATAGTAGAGACAGATGCCTCTGATTACGCTCTTGCTGCAATACTCTCACTCTGAACCTCGGAAGGTGAGGTTCACCCAATCACCTTCCATTCCCGAACTTTCACTTTGACCAAGCTCAACTATGACGTTCACGATAAGGAACTCATGGCCATATTTGAAGCTTTCCAGCAGTGGCGACACTACTTGGAAGGCTCAGCCGACCCTGTCAACATTATTACCGACCACAAGAACCTTGAATACTTTTCAACTACAAAATTATTTACACGTCCACAAGCTCACTGGTCCAAATACCTTGCTCAGTTCAACCCTGTGATCCGTTTTCAACCTAGTCATCTCGGTACCAAGCCTGACTTGCTCACTAGATGTTGGGATGTCTACCTTAAAGAGGGGAATAGTGACTACGCCACCATTAACCCTCAAAACTTATGGCCAGTGTTTACTCAACACCAGCTGGCTTCATCCCTTCGAGCTACTAATCTAGCCCCTACTGTTTTGTGAGCAGCCACCCTACTCGATACCGAGAAGATCTGAACCGACATCCTCACAACCCTCGCTTCAGATACCATAGCCAGCTTACACCTTGGGTCAACCTTGGACCCAAGGTAGACTACCAACTCCGAGGGTTTACTTCTACTTGATAACTGAACTTACGTTCCCAAGGCTCTAGACTTGCGACTTCGCATACTACAATACAAGCATGACCACCCACTCTCAGGTCACTTCAGGGTCAACAAAACCTTGGAGCTGATCCGATGAGACTCTGCTTGGCCAGGGATTAGATCCTTCGTCAAGGAGTATTGCAAGACATGCACCACTTGTATGCACAACAAGCCTCAATGTCACAAGCCTTATGGCTTACTCAAACAATTACCCATGCCCGAGAAACCTTGGAATTCCATTTCCATGGACTTTATTGAGCAGCTCCCCACTTTGTCCAGCTTCACTGCTATCCTAGTGATCATTGATCGTTTCACTAAGCAGGCTATATTCACCCCTATGACCGACACCCTAACCTCGCAAGAGCTCACTCAACTCTTCGTCCTCCATGTCTTCTCCAAGCACAGAATCCCCAAGCATGTAACCTTGGACAGGGGTTCCGAGTTCGTTTCGCATTTCTGGCAATCCTTAGGCAAGGCCCTGGATATGAGGCTGTATTTTACCTCGGGTTATCATCCTGAGGGTGACAGACAGACCAAGCATGCTAACCAGACCTTAGAACAGTACCTCCAAGTCTATTGCAACCATCAGCAGGACAACTGGGCCTTACTCTTACCCCTTGCTGAGTTTGCTTACAACAACGCTCCTAGTGCGACCACTGGTATATCACCCTTCTTTGCCAACAAGGGTTATCACTCAAACCTCACGGTCCACCTTGAGCACAACCTCACCTCGGCCTGAGCCCGAGACTTTGTAGTTGACTTAGATGAGCTGCCCCAGGAACTTCACCAGACCATAACCGAGGATCAATGAGCTTACCAAGCCTTAGCTGATGTTAAGTGACTACCTGCTCCCAAGTTTCCAATAGGATCCTTCGCATTCACCAAAGCGCGATACTTCAAGACTACTCAGCCGACCAAGAAGCTTGCCGAGAAGTTCTCAAAATTATTGCCCGAGCTGGTACTCACTCGTTTACTTTGTGACTTCCAGACCATATGTGAGCAGTTCACCCCATATTCCATGGATCCATGCTTGAACCAGCCTCACCTAACACCATCCTGAACCGAGTCCAACCTACACTTCCCCCGGTAATTATTGACGGCGAACCCGAGTTCAAGGTTTCTGAGATCCTCGACTTGAAAATTGATAACCATAGGAAAAGCTGCAAGTTACTATACCTTGTACATTGTACTGGTTACAAAGGTACCAACAAAGAAACCTCATGGATCCTCACTTCCAAGCTTGACCACATGGTGGAACTGGTACTTGACTTCCATAAGGCCTACCCAGCAAAGCCTGGACCTTTAGCCAACTTATAATTTTTCTTATCTCTAAGACCCAAGGTAGCTTACTTGTCCCAGAAAATTTTCAAGAAAACCAAGAAAATCCATTAATTACGAGTCCCCTTCCTATTTACTACCACTCCTCATCTTTGTTAAGTTCATGGACGTTACCTGGAACTTCAGAGGTCAGAGACTCGGAGGTCAGACTTTGAAGGTATGCAAAGGGGGTAGGGACTTGGCTTTAACTTATGGGTTGCGCTACCTACTATCGTTCGGTCCCTAATTTTGGAGATTGGAGGTTCAGAGGTTACTCGGAGGTTCGAACTTCGGAAGTGTCTCTAGTAGTATCTAACTACAGAGATAGTGATGGGAGAAGACTGGAGATTGGTAACAAGGAGATAAGTCGATGTTTGAACTAAAGAACAGATACAAGACTGGAGGACTATTAATACCTCATAAACTAATTGTATCCTAAGAACATATAATAAGAAGGATATAAAAGGAGTATAACAAGCGGAGTTTGGAATAGGTTTGGAGGTTCAGATTGAGTGAGGTACAAGTATTCTACTTTGGGCCGTGGGTGGGGATTATACTTTAAGAGGTGAACAACAAGAACTAAAACAGAATATAATAGTTACTTCGGGGTTCAGAGGTCCGAAGGTTTGGAGTCTTGGTATTAGATCTCAGGGATCTAACAATCTTCATCCAAGTTAACCGCCATCCTTAGCAATTTTTGCTAGTTGATCTCCCTCCTCATCCTCAGAAACTCTTCATCCGCTGTCCTCCTTAGCCTGTTACTTTCCCTTACCTCCTCTGTCAGCCTGTCTAACTTGTATCCCAAACCCCTTACCGCCTCTAATAACTCCCTCCTTTCTTCTTTCCTTTCTGCTTTCCTTTTTGCCTTACCATTCCTTATCTGCTCTGCCCAACTCAACTCCTTTGCCTGAGCTTCTCTAGCCTTGGTCTCCTTGGCCGAGCCCCCTGTCCTCGCCTCCATGACCCAATCCTCCTTGCTATCCTCCACCACTCACTTTGACTTCACTTTCTTCCTCAGCTGAACCTCCTCTTCCACCTCACTATCCTCACCTCACTGCGTGTCCTCTTCCTCTTCTCCTTGCCCGAGACCTTGGCCTCGTCCTTGCCCGAGCTCTGGGCCTTCTACTTACCCTTGCCCCTGACCTTGTTCCGACAACATTACTGCCTGATTGAACATGCTACGGACCGCATCTTACACCAGATGCAGGCCCCCAGGTCAACGTCCCTGTGGTTGGAGATGATGAACTGAAGGCATGAGTTGCCCTGCTTTTTGCAAGTGGTGCAAACTCACTCCATAATACACCCAACACCCCAGTCGGCACACGCATCCTTGGCCTGGCTCATACTCCGGAAAGTGATGTAGCCGGCCCTGGCGTGTGGATGATATACCATCTGCAGCTGGGTATACTACAGCAATCGTCAGCAAGGTTAGCGAACTTTGAAGACCAAACGAACTTACATTTTTACTGATCAGGCCCTTAAACCACAGCTTGCGCATGTCAATAGCCAAGGTGTCCCAAATGTTGACCCAAACCTTAACCAAAGGCGGTGCATCTTATGTCGGCAGTGTTGCCGGCGCCTCATCCTTGTCGTCATTGATGGTGGTGGTGAAGGAAAATCAAACGACACGTATCTAAAAGCTTCAAACTCCAAGGAGTCTTTAAAAACTCTAAACTCCACATACGTCTATTTCATCTCAGCTTATTCCATCATCTCAGTTCAGCCCAGCCAGACAACACAGCCATACCCCATCGACTATCAGTTCATTGTTATCCCCATGCCAGCCATTAACAACACAGCTTCGAACTCTATTCCCCTTCAGACCTTTGAGTCCCTAACATTGCCCTCATTATCACGATGGTCACTCAATTTGGAAGATATTCAAAGACACGCTGAGCTTCATCATATGCTTTACCCCCAATCACCTAAAGCAGCACGGCTCTCAATGAAGAAGTCACATTCCTCTATTTCAAAATCATATACCATTGGAGATTCTGTGTTTTTCCAAGATAATGCGCAGCCATTCATGTTCCTTGGATACATGGGCAAGGTCATTCACAATGAAGGAAGGGAAGAATACAAGGCAGAATTCAGGGCTCCATACCCAACCAACCCTCCCACATCAATCTGACTCAACCTTCATCATAGAGCTACTCGAGACCATATACAACTGTCTCCCCCTCACATTCTATCACAGGAGTGGATCAAGGAGAAGCTCAGGAGTTATTTCTGTTGTTGATTCGTCACCCTCACTCTTATGACTCAATTTTGTTGACTAATGCCATGACTCATCTCGGAGAAAGTGGACCATTTGTACAACTATGATTGGTAGATATTTATAGTGTTCTTGTTATGACTCACCTTGTTTCTATTTTAGTTAGTCTTTTCTCATCATGACTCATACTTGTTCTATTTTTGGATCTTTTATTACTCATTCACCATACTTTACCCCTATCTGACACATTCTTGCTTACTTTCACTATTGTAATTTCTCCCTTGTTTCCCCTTTTGTGTTTTGTGTTCTCACCATTACTTATTCTCACTCAGACCTGCTTGCTCATCATATGACTCAACCCATCACAGTGCATGACATCATTGTAGCTTGGGGATGTGTATATAAAGGGCTTGGTCTCTCAGTACAATAACAAGTCAAGTTCAGTTCTCAAGTCAAGTCTCCCTTAAGTCTACATCCAAGTCCAAGTCAAGTCCCAAGTTTAGGGCACCAAGTCAAAGCTTTGTCACAGGACATAGCCGCACATACGTCACATCACACGTCACACGTCACAAGTCTACGTCATATGTCACACGAAGCAGGGCGATCATCACAAGAAGTCACCTGCATTATATCCTAGTTCTTCAGGTTGTATGACTTGTTCTCAGTACCAGTCAACCCACAGCTGTAGTCTCTTTGCCCACAAACAACAGCATTATAGACCATCCAGGTAGAAGGACCATTGTGTGCAGGCTAATAGGTATTATTCCTGTTAGTACATCTTTAGTAGGCTCCTGATGAGCAATGAGGAGCCAACTCAGGGAGATACAAGCAGTCGACATCTGGTCTATTCTAGGGGTGGGACATTGTGACTACTATGCTGGGTCTGTGAGCCCGTTCTCCGAGCTTTTAACTAACCTTGGTCATGAGCTGACTCATCAAAGGCGAACTCCAAACACTTTGGGCCAACTCATTCCAACTCCCAAAAGGCTAACTTACACCCCGGAGCCAATGTTGAATAGCCATAAGAGGCTAACTCAACTACTCTATTGTGGCCTTGAGGGTCTCAGCCTTAAGGGGGGAATACTGTTATGATCCGGTCCCTTGCGGACCTCTGGTGACCCCATCTGGTAACCTACCCCATCCTGAGTGTTATGATAAAGATAATATGAAAATCATCATAAAACCATTTCTATTATTTCATTCCCAGTCCCAGAAGACTAAAACAGAATTTAGATGAATTATTTGGATTTTATCTACAGGATAAAAAGTTTATAACATTTTAGAAAATGTTAGACCATTCACCAGCCCTTTAACACCCACTACGTCACCAGATTGAGACCAGATCATGGATCGGATCACTATGTTATTACCCCACATGACCACTAGATCGGCTCGCTTACATAAGCACCAAACCTTCGGTGGAATAAGAAGAATAAATATATTGTTGCAGCATGGAGATTGCTGCATGGGGCCTTAGAAACTCATGGGATTTGGAAAGGGTGATGTATCAAATATACTCACTCAATTGAATGTTCATGAAACAGGTCCAGAAAATAATAATTGGTATTAGAGGTTTTTCACAAGCTTATTTTGTTTTATTTTCCCCTATCTTTTTACTCATCAAATGTCATCACCATTAATTAGAAAGACTCCATTCCTAACATCCTAGGTAATATCCCTATCCATCCAACGTTTCAACATGAGCAGGGGAATATTTGCTCCACCCTGACTGCATGCATCCATCCCTGTAATTCATTTCCGCCTTATCTGTTATTTCCCTTCAAATATATTTTTAGAATAGTTCCAGTATAAATACTCCAATAGTTCATAGACGAAACTAGTGCCAAAATATTACCCAGAACATTTATCTTGCACAAAACCCATATATTTACTTGTTAAAATCACCAAGAAAATATTTCCTGATCTCTACTCGCTGTTTCTGGCAGCTTCAAAGTATCATAGAAATTGTTTAGTCATCATTACAGTTCCAGCCCCTCGAAACCGAACACCTTTACATTCAAAATTGCCCGGGAGACATATATTTTCATTATCTGACATCACTGAGCCAAACTCCCGGTCTGTTCCCAAGGCCAAACATTACCCTGCACCACGTGATTCCCTGCGTCATCAACACGCATGCCTCATTTGGTGCCATGTTGACGAGGCACAACAAAAAAAAAATATTGCTTTCACCAAAATATTATTTTATATTGATTATATCTTAAAACTGAGCCTGTACTCTGAGCCCGACCTTATCCGAGCCCGAGCCCAACCCCCATTCTTACCCATCTCCAAGCTTGATTATGATTTCCTTAGTTATTTCTGTCCAACCCTGTCCCTCTGTTATCTGTATATAAGCCTCGCTCTGTATGTACTTCACTCTTCAGTCAGAAATCAACTTAGATACCCTTTGAATCCTTTACTAGTTTCCACTCCGTCCTCTCTTAATCCTCTCACTCCTCTTGTCTGACCTTGCTCTGAAATTAAGGGCATGTGCACTAGTGGATGGCACAGCATACAAGCTGAAGCCAAGCCCTTGTTGACCCCCCTCTGTCAAGCTCACTCTGAGGTCCCACATGTAGACCCCGGTCTTAACATTGACAAGGAGATTTATATGGAACAGGCTGAAGGTAGTGTTGCTCCAGGAAAAGAGAACCATGTGTGTTGCTTGAGAAAAGGGTCATACAGTCTTACAGCAGTTTGCAATATATAAGGCATGAGTTTGAAACTACACTCAAATACTGTAAATACTGTAGCTTCATGAATACTGCACCAAACTTGTTCAAATTTGGTAGTAAATTCAACATATATACTTTCTAATTTACTATAATGTTATCTAGATGAAAAATTGTCTTGATCAAAATTGCAAGAGAAACTATTTAATCCAGGCTGCAGCTAGCTTGTAAATTTAGCTTTGGGCTAACCATTGCACCTAGACATTTTTCCATCTAGCTAACATTATAGTAAATTACAACATATATATGTTGAATTTACTACCAAATTTGAACAAGTTTGGTGCAGTATTCATAGAGCTACAGTATTTACAATATTTGAGTGTAGTTTCAAACTCATGCCTTATATATTGCAAACTGCTGTAAACAATCTGGCTGCCAGTGGAAAAAAACTCTTGACAAAACAATGGCTGCTCACCACTTTGTTTGAAATCCTGTTGACCACTGCATCTATAGCTGCTCCACTAAACTTGGAAGATCCATTATTGTCATTCATACAGATGATATGGCAGCCACCACCAGCTCTGTTGCAGAGTTGGATTTGATTGTCCATGACCTACAAACATAAATCATCATCACTGACCTGGGTGACATATGCTGGATGCTAGGTATTGAAATTGTATGCAACTGAACTGTGAGAACTATATCACTGAGCCAGACTGTGTACATTGAATGCATTGTCAAGTGTTTTAACCTTGACACCACCTACCCAGTATGGACCCCACTCAGCATGGACTCCAAAGGCCTCTTGTCCAATCACTCACCAATGACCCCACACAAGATTGCTATCATGTCCAGAGTCCTGTACCATGCTGCCATAGGATCAATGATGCATGTATTCATGTACACACATCCCAATATCACATTCTCCATCAATCACCTCTCGCAATTCTCAAGGAACCCCAGCAAACATCACTGGGCCACTGCCAAACATGTCCTAACTTACTTGAACTCCACTTGCACACACCATTGGTGGTAATTGTTTATCCATCTCACTCACTGGCTCTGCAGACTCAGACTACAATTCTGACACCAATAATAAGAAATCTGTCTCATGCTATGCCTTCTTCCTTAGCGGCAGCACAATAACTTGGAGCTCCAAGAAGCAGACCTCTGTAACAACTTCTACCTGCGAAGCTGAATACTCCTCAGCATGCCATACATAAAATGAAGCTATCTGGTTACAGACTCTCATAAAGCTTCTCAGCCACAAGCAAAAACTCCCTATGCCTATCCAGAGTGATAAAATGGGCACTATCTCCATCATCAAAGACCCTTCATATCATGCTAGGTCAAAACATTTTGATGTACAGCACCACTATGTCCATGAACACATGTACAACTACAAACTCAATTTCTACCATGTACCAACCTCCCAAATGATTGCCAACATCCTCACAGAAGCCTTACCTATACCCATGCACAACAAGCTTGTAAAGCTCCTTGGCATTTGCTCAAATTCATAACTCTGTTCTTCTATTGAGGGAAAGTGTTAGATTTTGATGTCATATGTTACCTACATGGACACACACCAGTTCCACCCATATAGTTCAGATCCTGCTTCTCCACTCCTTTCCTCCGTCATTCATGTACTCTGAACATCTGAGGTAAGAGCACTCCATTACACTTGTTCAGATTCTGTTCATTACTTACTTGCACTGTAGCTTACCACAGTGCAGGTAGTATACTAGTTGTTCATGTACTCTGAATGTCTGAGCTTACCACAGTGCAGACTTGTTAAGTTCACGGACGTTACCCGGAACTTCGGAGGTTGGAGACTCGGAGGTCGGATTTCCAAGGTATGCGAGGGGGGTAGGGACTTGGCTTCAACTTATGGGTTGCGCCACCCACTATCGTTTGATCCCTAATTTCGGAGATCGGAGGTTCGGAGGTTCGGAGGTTGACTAGAGGCTCGGATTTGGAGGTATCAAATAATAGTATCTAACTATATAGAGTAACTATATAGAGGGGTGCGAGAAGACTGGAGGAGGAAATAAGTTGATATTCGAACTAAAGAACTAGATACAAGTTTGGAGGACTATTAATACCTCGTAAGCTAATTGTACCCTAAGAACGTATAACAAGAAAGATATAAGAGGCGTATAACAAGCGGAGTTCGGAATAGGGTCGGAGGTTCGGATCGAGAGAGGTACAAGTATCCTACTTGGGTTGTGAATGAAATTATACTTTAAGAGGCAAACAACAAGAACTAAAACAGAATATAATAGTTACTTCAGAGTTCGGAAGTCTGAAGACTCGGAGCTTCAGTGTTAGATCTCAGGGATCTAACAGTATCCCTCCTTTAGGGCCGAGCCCATGAGGCCGTGGAAATAACCGTGGGAATAGAAAATCAGAGATTTCAGAAATCAGTATAAGAAGTAAGGG
>QFFB01002481.1:8153-28326 GCA_003316465.1 Ramaria cf. rubripermanens | reverse complement strand
GGTGTACCTTGGTTTCCCACCCAGCGCAAGCCAGCCACCCCGTGTCTTGCGTGGCTTCGACAGGAGCTTTATTAAGCGAGGGCAGACAGAGTTTGTACAGGTGCTGCGTTACTGATTCATTTGCCTATGAATATTTTGTTGTCTTTATGGTCTCTTCTCTCTTTCTCTCTCCCCCTGAGGATGATCTTATTGTGAAATAGAGTACAGATGGCCATGTCACTGCTCGTGTCGCTCATTACAATACACAGTCCTTTATTGCAAGACACTGGCTTCATGACCGCCCAGGGCGGGTCTTTCCCAGTACTTAGTCATGCATCCCCCGTTAGATGGATGCTTATAATCTTTGATCACAAGTTGGACTCTAGTACGTTAGCATTAGCCGAAGCGCATCGTGCGGATATATTCAAGACTGACTTTCGACAAGCTGTTTCTTAAATGTCTTTGCTGCTGACATAGTAGTTGTTCCATCGGAGCAACTACAGCAGCAAAGTTCTCATAATAGTAAGCCGAGCTCTTTCGCCAAGCTTTGTAAGCTGGTGACTAGTAAATTAGCAAGGCCACAGATGGGTTCCAAGAATGAAGATATACGCTCTTTGCGAGGATCGAATCTCATTCCACAGATATATATGTGGGATAGGAAAGTGCCGCCGAAGTTCAAAAGGACACGAGCAGTATCAGCCACGCAGACTTCCATGGGCTAAATGAATGTTGTGCGGAAGTGATAGGCAATGCCGCTACTCATTAAATATACTATTTGCTGGTGATCGTGAAATGGGTCAGAATAGTGGAAAATGCTGGCTTATACCACAAGCTGCACTGGACAACAGCTTGTGCAAGCACATTCTTGAAGATTGATTGTGTGGACATGACGTGAGTGGTAGAGGTTCTTGATTAAATTTGGGTGAGGATCAGGAAGCTTTAGTGCTTGACCAGTCGCAAACCCTTCCAGTATCGAACAGTGACCGCGCGAATCAGAATAGAGGTGATATAAGACACAGGGAGAAACTGGTAGGACGGTGAGTGGCCGCTTTTTGAGATTATCTGTCCAACAAAATCAGTAGCCAAACGAACCAGATTGGACGGATTGGTGATTACCAGAGTCGTCGGTAGTACTGCGACAAAGTAGCTGAGTATTGACCGTTTTAATTTTCACGGGAACGTTGAGAGTAGATGTCCTCACTGTTTCCCCCTCTAGGCATATTCGACAAAGGTAAACCAGTGACTCGGAGTCATTGAGTGAATTGAGCATAAGTATTTATATGTGTGGGCGCCTTGTGGTCCTTTTGGACAATGTTGCTCGACACAACGCGATCAGCCTGACTGCTATGTGCTTCGGTATCTGTTTCTTTCTGTTCGTCACTAGGTGAAATATATAAGCCGCGTACTCGCTGCTGCGACAGGCTGACGACCACCTATAATGCCCCATGCAACTGTCCATGGTAAGGGACGTCCAAGTACCTCACACCGTCGCTCTTAATCTTGCGAAACAGTGTGTGCCACACACCCCCTTCCACCTTCCTCAATCTCTAATCAATTGGATATTTGTCCTGTTCCCTGCAGCTGTCGCTTATCTGCTCCTCGACATGGCTCCTGCAGCATACAGCGTATTGGACGTTTTATGGTCAACGCAAAGCACTGAATTACGTTTGTAATGCAAATCGTAACTGGAATTCAGCATCTGGAAACCCCGTGACAACCGGGGTAGGTGTTGTTCACAGGGGAAGCGGTTACCCCGCGCAAAGGAAAGACGCTACTCTGAGGGACAAGTATAACACTCTCATGACTCCATACTCCTGGGAATGAGATTCTGTCTCCGCCAAACAGCCGCCTGTCGTCGAATATAACGCAGCCGTCTCAACATTAAGCCCCTACTCCCCAACACCACCAAAAAATCTGAACCTGGGCTCAATAGAAAGCTCTCACCGAGTACATTCCAGGAAAATTAATATTTTCATACTATCTTCAAAATTGATTCAGTTATAATTATATCTTTGTCTTGTATAATGTTCTCACTCCCATGTATACTACTTATTGCATGCACACTTGCACTTTCACCAACTAAGAGCATCTTACACTTATTATGAATATGAACCGGTGTATGTTTCTGTAATAGCAATTTACTCGACAAACTCCATTACTTTCGACGCCGGAGACGTCGCACTTCATGTCCCGCCCGCGGCACCAATACTGCCACTGCCTCAGGACTTCGTTTCCGCTTAGAGCCTGAGTCCTTCTGGCCACGCAAATCAGTTGGACCCATGCCGTTGGTCAATGTGGGCTGCTGCACCATGACATAGAACAAGTACCTTGGACGAAACCACACAAAGACGTTGTCCCATATTGTCCACGGGCGTTACGTGGACGGACATCTAAAGCCGAGGAAGTAGGCCGAACACGTGCCATCCCTGGTGTATTCGATGCCACTGTGCCCGGGTCAACAGACATATAATTTTCCTGAATAGTGCTCAATGCAGGGAGCAGAATGAGCCCACAATCATATTTTTCGGTAGAGTACACGGAGAGCAGCATAAAGATGAGACAGTAATGTAATCTGGGTGGGACATTAATTGATTGTGGACGAGACAAAAATGCCTCCGACTCGGGACCAAAATGCTTCCGCGTCGAGACAATGGCCTCTGACGCGTCGCGACATCAGGCTGGTTGTCGGAGACAGAAATGCAAATCCGTGAGACATTATTTATTTTTGCTTTTATAATCGTGGTAGTGTGTCTGATAGCACTTCGATTACTTCTTCGTCGGCCAATTCCTAGGGTGAATTCATTTATTCTCACGACTCTGTTGGTTGTCGTTGTACTGACGCCGCTGTGGAGGTTTACGCCTTCCACCAGGTCCTCCAAGGAGGCTCCTCATAGGGAATGTTCTAGACATGCCCACACAGCAGGAGTGGGTGACCTTCTCACAATGGGCAAAGGAGTACGGTACGTCTGTTAATATTTTACAAAACCCACTTGTTGATCCTGCACGTTCTCAGGCGATCTCGTCTACCTTACATAATGTTCTGGGACAATCCATAGTGACTTGACAGTCGGCCACAGACGCCGACTGTGGTCGGAGTGGTAATCAGCTCTCCAGACATCGCTTATGAGTTGTTTGAAAAACGATCCTCAATTTATTCCGATCGATATGAGTTTGAAATGGTCGGTGGCTTGTACGTGAACGGATTGTCGGGATTTTTTGTGATACTGATACTGAGCATGATATAGAATGGGTTGGGACTGGCTTTTGACATTCATCCCCTATGGGGAAAAATGGTGTCGCCACCGCAGGATCATTCATCAGCATTTCCATCCTGTAGCTGCGGCAAGATATGCGCCTATTCAAATTAGACATACACGGTCCATATTTTGCCTTCATCTCTCGGAATGTCTACACATATATTGAATGATAGGGAATTACTTCAACAGCTCTACGAGGTTCCTGATCAATTCGCTGAGCATATCCGACATACTCCCGGCGCAATCATCATGGGGGTAGTTAAACGCTGCTTAATGCTGTTTCATTTTGTCATAGGATATCAACTTGTCTTACAGGTTGTGTATGGGATCAAAGTACTTTCCAGGCAGGATCCATACATCGACACCGCCGAGAAGGCTCTCGCCTCCCTCAGTGATTTCCTGGCACAAGTTTCCAAACGAAGGCCAGGCTTTGGCGAAAGCTGGCAGTGGGAATGAATACTGCACCCTTTGAAGCGGTCAAGCGGTCTCTTGTCAGTTCTTCTTTCTTTCTTTCCGTTTTGTCAGACTTAACATTTTCTAGAATTCCAGAACTGCGACTCCGTCTTTCACCACGTCACTGTTGGAGGAAATGTCTCTGGGTGATGCACCTCCTGAACAAGAGGAGGTCATTCGGGCCGCGGGATCCACCCTCTACAGTGGGGGAGCAGACACGGCACGTGCCTTGTAATTTTCTGACCCTGTGGAGTCCAACTTATTTCACGTCTCGGAATCGTGCAGACAGTGACTACACTCCATACCTTCTTCTTGGCCATGCGGCTTTTCCCTGAAGCGCAAAGAAGGGTCCAGGAGGAGTTAGATGAAGTAGTGGGGTGAAGTCGTCTTCCAGAGTACGCAGACCGTGAAAACCTAACCTATATCAATGCTCTTTGCAAAGAAATCCTGCGTTGGCATCCCAACCTCCCTCTCGGTGTTGCACACCGTGTCTCTGAAGACGATGTCTTTGATGGATATTTCATTCCGGCCGGATCGATTGTAATCGGAAATACGTGGTAAGCCATTTTCAATCGTCTGTTGGTCACTTTGGATACTCACATGAGCGTAACAGGCACCTTCTTCATCACAGGACTTATGGCACAGACACTGACAAGTTCCGGCCCGAACGCTTTCTTGTCCCAGGCGTGAAAGATCCGAATCCCGCATTTGGATATGGTCGAAGGTAAACATCTATCTATGACTTAGAAATGGATATACTATTCAATCGACATTGAGATAGAATCTGCCCTGGTCGAACCTTCGCTCAGAACTCTATATTTATTGCTGTGGCTTCGATCTTGAGTGTGTTTGATATCACGCCATTCAGAGACAACAGTGGAAATGACATTCCTGCACACGCCACTTTCGAATCTGGGTTCATATCGTGAGTTTGTCGAATCTTCATTGTGGTCGCAGCTATTAGATACATTGTCATTCAGTCCTCCCGTGCCATTCGGCTGCACAATCACCCCACGATCGGCCGCTGCCAAGAGACTTATTATTCAGGAGAATGCATAGCTGGTGGTTAGGGAATGCATATGTCCTCTCATTCTAGCACGGCTTTGTATGTGAAAATAAGTTGTGAACGGGACGTGGAATGATATCCTCAAAGCTATGGTACAAGTATGGAAAGCTGGTGTGGTTCATGGATAGTGAGTGCGTGCCATTCAATCGTTGTACACTTATCTCGTCATTTTGAACTTTTGAGGCGGGAGCAGATGAAGCAAATTCTAAAAGATATTGCGACCTTGGGTGATTCAAAGTGCAGACGGGGGTAAACGTCTAATATATATCCCCCGCAATATTTCCTTGACGCCTGTCTTATACAAAGCTCGCTTTGAATGCAAAGCACTACGCAGGCCCGGGAAGAAACAGATCGGAATTGCCATAAAGCATTGAACCCAGATCGTGTATTCGTAACCACGTATCGGTACGGCGGGAACTTGACACATAAATGCGCGGTGCCGTATACACCCATTTATCTTTATGGCGTGAGAAAGGCTGTGCTGGTGTGGACTTACTGTAAGATGTATCTTGACGAGAAGTGTGGCATATATTCCATTTTGATTAGGTTTGTTTTTCTTGGATCTTCTTGTCTCAGTGTTATTAACCAAAGGGGAAATCAACGCACGAACGATTAGACAACGTTAATTTTGGAACGGTACACATTGTCTGGAGCATAATTCATGTCTACTCGAACACTTGTAATCGTTTCCTCATTAATTTGTATTGACCATATTAAAAACTAACTATCATAGCGATCTTGGCATCAACCACCATCCGCATTCCTCATTTTTCGACGAGATAAGCTATTGGTAAATCATCGCATATTTACACATTGACCAATCCATTGCCCAGAGATCTTTACCCACGACTAGTGGAACTGCACTCCTGTTCTAATGCTTAGCGATCTAGAGATTTATCACCATGTTCTTGATTACATTGTTCATATATTCTAGGTCGATCTGCCGTATATTGGTCTATGAATATCCCATGCACTGGTGAATCTTAAATAGCTTCACGCCGCCGAGTACTGACTCCAGGGTAGCGTAGCTCTCACGGGATGGAACAGATAAGTCCTGTACATGTTTTCTTGTTCAGACTAATGACCACTCTAACCTTCAAGTTAGTTCTACGTCTTGTTGTAAATAACATCACCCTTCTCTCGGCTGTATATACATGACATGTACGCTCTTTTCACACAGCAACTTAATCTTGCTATTAGAAGTCACTCGCCCACCCCTGAACGGCTCCAAGAGACTACTTGATTGGGAAGTGGTTGTTGTCTCAGAGTCATTTGTTATGGGAGTTGCCGCGAAAGATCAGCTTAGCAGAGAACAATGCGCCCGCTAAGGATTGGCTAATGCCGGTGGAACAAAGCACTGGAGCCATAAGGTGCATTGACAGCTTCAAAGCTACACTATTGGTTGCCGACGCTCAATTCCTCGTCTGTATTGGGCCATGTAGTCAAAGCGTCTGCGACAGTATATAATGGTGAAGAAATCAACTCCTACCTTCAAGTCGCTAGTTGCTTCAGCCATCGTACTCTCTCATTGAATCCCTCAGGACAATACTGTGCCTCATTATACCTCATGTTTCCTTCCGAAGCCACTGTTCTTGACCTGAGGTCAGTCGCTGCTGTTGGACCTATGCATAGAGCTTGACTTTGACCGTGTCTGTCCCATGCTATTAGTTCCCCCCAATGTGGCGACACGATTGCTGCCTTACATCGGTGAGTCTCTCAGCTTATTCCAGAGTTGATATGTATCCTAATCTCTCTTGTGGCGCCGCAGCACGCCTTGGGATATCATCTATGAATTTGATGCCTTTGCACAAGCGGTCAGAAGGAATCCGAGCATACTGACCGATGTGATCCCGGTCACTGGGGCGAACACTGACCCCATCCTGCCAGCCAGTCAGCATGAGACAATTTTGCCATCCCCCACATCCTGCTTGGATTTGGGACAATCTTACACATGGAGCACCCCCCCCTTATCCCGCAATTATGAAGAGTTGTTTCTTGCACAGAATACAGTTGTTGTCAAAGAGCGAGACAGCGTCGCCTCACCCCATGATAGTCGTGCGCCTGGGCCATTCCCCGTCTCCAACCTACACAGGCGATTAGAGGACACTTTGGATCGAGGATCATGTAATGGGGCGAGACCTTTCCAATCTGCCAATGCCACCTATGCCGTACCAGTTCACCGGCAACTGCCCATGCCTGAACCATATATTGGCCTCGGAATTCATCCATCGCCTACACCATCATTCTGGGATACACAGTTAGTGTATGCACCGCATCTCCAGAAGCAATCACAGGAGTATGCGTCATTCACTTTTCAATGCCGCATGTGCTGACACCATCTCTTTTCAGCTGCCGGAGTGAGCACCCTACCCATTCCTCCCATTGGGCGTGGCAGACATATGGCTTTGCAGAACAGTCCCACCAGGACATCCTTACTCACCCTGCTGGAGGAGCTGGATTGTATGACAGATGGACTAGTCAGCCTAATGGCTATTTTCCGCAGCTGCAAGGCTCTTTAGAAAGAGCCAACGCTCCTTATGCGACCGACTGTGCGTAGCCTTGTGGCTGTGCTTGAGCAAAGCGCTTATGTTTACATTCCTTGTCCAGTGATACAACGGCCAAGCAATGGCGATAACCGAGATATCGTCCATCAGCCCCCAGCACAGATATGTACGCTATCTCAGATGGCTGGCGGACCTGCCCACGTCGTAGATGGAAGAGGCCAGTGAGTACATGTTGGCAGTCATGGGCAGTGACGTTAATCGACGGCTTTGACAGATCATATGGCTCAACCTCCAACTACGACCAAACAAACAACAGATATCACGATGGTGGAAACACATGGAACAGCATGCATGTACCACCAGCTGTGACCGCTGATCTGGCGCAGTCGGGTAGCAGTCCCAGACTGAGGCACGTTCCAGCGGCGCAAGAGACAGTTCCTGAGGCGACGACCCCCAGCCGCATATGCACTTGCCGGCCCACAGGCGTTGCCAGTCCCATAAATTTGATTACCACAGATGATGGGAGATGTAGCCATGTGTCAGCAGAGGGCAAGGTGTGTGGGATGAAGATGACGGGGCAGCAAGATCGCGACACCGCACGGCATTGGCTAATGTGCCACGCAATGAGGGAGTTGAAGTTGGTTCAGACAAACAAGCTGGAGATGTCCCGGGCTACGATTATCAATACAGAGGCCAGGAAGCAAGTTGCCAGTCGATATATGGCCCGCTGCCCATTTACATTCTGTAAGGATGGATCCAAGCCCAACAAGTACCATGTGCGGATGGATACACTTATCCGGCACATGGAAAAATGCCGAGGTCAAGTAGAAAAGGACCGTCCAACAGATCAACAGATCTCGAGGCTTGCTCGTTCGATTACACCACTACTGCAGTATGACCGGCAGGAATTCAGGAACGAGTATGAGGCAGCTGTGTGGGCAATTCAGCACGCACATTGAAACAATGTACATAGGTTCTCATAGATTCGAAGCCATGAGTCGCCGTTGGTAGAGTCGCCGTTGATAGAGGAAAGACGAAGGGCATGAACACACACCATCACGTGATACCTTTGTAAGATTGCCCGGTCTTTGCCGAAGACAATTAACTACTGTACAGTACTGGAGGGTTCTGGAGGCGGTGTACTCGAGAACGGGGTCGCTGGTCTCGATGATTCGTTAGCCACCGCAAGTAACTGGAAGTAGTTGTGTGCGCGTGATTCGGAATGCTCATTAGAATTCCTCACGCTTTCTTCGTTTCCTTCGTTGTCGTACGGACGTTCGCAGTAAGGACAAAGGAAAGCCTAGACTTTGGCTTGAGCTCAGAAACGGCTCGTTCACGAATAGACAAGGCGTGAGAGGTGGGATTATAGAGGACCACCTGATGCGATGCATCCAGAATAGGGATTAAAGCTCGTGGCGGAGTTGGTGGTGGGTTCGGCAAGGTGGACATGACATTACTGTAATCCTAAATGAGTATGCGCTAATCAATAAGTAAGGAGTTCAGACTTGGACATTATATAACCACGTGATCGGCTTAAACTTCCATGTATTTGTAAGCCAATAACGTTCGTTTATTCTCGACTGCACGTCTGAATCGAGACTACTCTAAATAATGTCCATAAAAAAATAGTAACTCTTCGATCATAAGCATGAACGATTATTTTAGTCATAATTAAACCAGACCGGTCCATTGAAAAAGTCCTCAACGCTGACAAGCTGCTACCAACCTCAAACGCATGAACAGTCGGCTCCTACTGACCCCTTGGGAAGAACTGTGTGCAGTTGCGCGTCGCAACAGTGCGGAAGAAGTCCAGGCTTGCATTCATAGCGGTGAGCACCTGTCCGGTCGGGTTGGGGTACAGCGAGCGCACGGTACTATTGACAAAGTTGGTGTATAGCAGGCAGAAGTCTCCCAATTTGGACGACGTAGGATCAAGGACAAATTTTCCGACGCCTTGGTTTGCCTCAGGCTGGGTAGGGTGGGCAGCGAATATCGGCTCTACAGCGATGTCTGCCAAGGGTATCAAACGGTTGGCACGGAAGAAACCTTCGGGGAAACTGCTGTTCTGGAAGAATCCCCGCGCAGCCACCATGTCGAGTTGTCCATCTGAGGCACGACCATCCACGAAGAAAGCTATGGGGAAGAAGGACTCCGCATATTCTGTAAAGAAGCATGGCGAGACGAACGAAAAGTTGGGGTTGGTTGCCATTGAATCCTGTATACGCTGGAACCTGTATTCTCCGGCCACAGTGAGGTTGTATTTTCCCCCTCCAAAGCGTTGGCTGAAGTTAGAGAACTTTACAGCGGTGTCAGTGGCATCAGCAGCAAAGGTGGGATAAGTACTCACTCCTTGGAACAGAGTCTCGTTGAAACTAAAGTTGTCTCCAAAAAACGTGTCGCCTAGTAGATGTTATTAGCCTCAAGATACTCAAGAAAACAGTATAGATCTGTACCGCGAGTCATACTGGTATCACCTAGGCGAGCATGGATAGAAGTTATCAGCGAGAAACTCAAGGTAATGAATTAAAGACGACATACCTTCGAAAACGGCGTGGGTGTCAAGTCCGCCAACTATAGCCGGCACAGGTGGATCGGGACCCGTGGAATAATTCTTGCTTCCAATGCTCATGAGATTTGTGATAGGGTTGCCGTCGACGAGGAAAGTAGCATAGGTGAGGAAGAGGGCCAAATCATTTCCTATGTTGAACCCTTGTAACCCGGCACATCAATATTGGGATTGCTCACTAAACGCGAACAGAGAATTACTACGCACCTTCTTGACCTGCAGTGATTATTTGTGCGGGAGTTGCGATGCCGTTGCTTGGAAGGTACTGAAATACATAAATTTGGAATCAAGGAGACAAAATTCAACGGGTATTGTGCCTACTCCGTGAGACGCCAGGGTGTTCAGACCGGGGCACACACCGCGGATATCACCCTCACGCAAAGGCCGCCAGGGGTGAACCTTGTCATTGATCAGCTTTGTTGATGTATCGTTCAGCGGCCCAGGTGGTGCCTCAGGCCGACGATAGTCAAGAGATGATATGGGCGAGCTCGTCCTTGGTGAGGCCCGCAAGTGACTGGTGGGCGGGATAAGCTGTGGCAGCAGCAGCTAGGGACAGAGTGAGGATTGCGGGAAATCCAATCATTTTCGATTGAAGAAGAAGTAGTAGGGTAGTAGGTGAGAAAAAGTAGGTACTGAAAAGACGGTTCAAAATAATCTTTTATACATCGCCATGAGTGCCAAGGGAGGAGCAGGGTAGACAGTCAGCAACCGAGTGGCTTACGATAGACTTGGCACTGTCGCGGCTGTATGTTTCCGAAGTACGTAAAGAGTTCGAACTTTGCACCACTTTCGAACATTGATGCTGTTTCCTGTCACTGAGACAAACCGCCACACTTTCTCCTTGCTTATAATGACCGATGACCGCCAGGCGCAGTGCGCTTCCAGTTTATCCCATTCGAAGCAATGCC
This sequence comes from Ramaria cf. rubripermanens, assembly GCA_003316465.1. NCBI lineage: Eukaryota > Fungi > Basidiomycota > Agaricomycetes > Gomphales > Gomphaceae > Ramaria > Ramaria cf. rubripermanens. Next base: position 17,593 of record QFFB01002481.1, on the reverse strand, counting down.
ATCATTAGTTCAAACATACTCTAGTACAATCGAGTCCGTTGCGTACCGAATTGGAACCACCGCCATGTTTTGAAGCTGATCATGTCACACTGTGCAGGGACTAAAATGGACTGCTACCACCTGCGGCAATCCCAACCGTCGGTACACAGCATAGGTTTGACTGGCCGAATTAATGCTGTACTGTACCCAACCTGTATCCCCCCGGCTGATTTTGCACATCTGGGCACAGACATGCACAGTCGCAAAGCCGCACCCTTTCGAGGGAATTTCTCATCTGCTTGCGCAAATCTTCAGAGTTTGACACACTTTCGGCATCAGCAATCGGAGCAGCTGCAAATGAGTAGGTTTAATTATCCCATCCCTGCTATTCTACGTTCATTGCTGTTAATAGCGATGCGACGCCAACTGCGTCATGGACCACCGTGTGCGCGATAATCTTGGCTACATGCAATTATGGGTTAGCATTGCTATACACGTTACTGTAATTGTCAATGAAATCACATCAATACTGGCGCATCGGCAACAGTATGGAGCCTGTCCATCATGAGCTGCTCCCAGAGCTCCTTTCCTATCACAGAATTCCATCTTTCATCGTCTATAGGTGCCAACGGAATGTCACCACCACACATGCCAAGCTGGTCCATAACCCTGACAACGCTGTTTGCGTCATGATCCTCGCTGATATCCCCACCTAAAATATTGACCAGAAGACACCAGCGAAAGTGTTCGCGCAAGAATCGATCGTCTGGTCCTGCACATGCAAGGGTATGTGGCTTGGGTATATGCGAGGGTAACGTGACGGAACCTGTATCGCGGAACACAACAATGCGAAAATTGTCCTGCCGTATATGTCAAATTCACAAGGAAGTGCATAGAGGATCAAGCGAAGCAAAGACTCGGGCGCACATCGACGTCTATGCCAAAGGCATTGGCATGGAAGAGACTTAGCAGATCTCTTTGCATTATGCACGCATTTGAGGCCGTAAGGAAAGGTGTGTAATCGCAGGTTTCCGGGTTAGGCCAATGGTCCAACTGCTTTCATAGTTAAGATATGCAATAGAACTGAAATGGACTAGAGCAACCAAGTATGCCCATGTAGGCGGAAATATCCAAGATAGGCAAAGATCCACATCTGAGGCGGCGCCTGTAATGTAGCACACTCTGTCGCGCAGACGAACCGATTGCTCTACTGAAGGCGGGAACGTATACTACGCTATTCTTAGTAATACGAGGTAATAGCGCCTAAGTGATGCGTACATACCAATTCACGATTGCTGCGGGTGTTTGGATTCCGCTCGTGAATCCTCAAGTATTCCTCAAAAGAAATTTCAGGTTGTATAATTAAAGGCTCCATATTCCCGTGCCAATCACGCGGATAATCCATCGCTGCAACGGGTTGTAAGAAATCAAAGCCATCATAGATGAAAACAAACGGACGAAACAAGCCGTAGTCTCCAGAGTGGAGGGGGGAGGTATCCAATGCCGGGATCGCGTCAGCTATAGGGATGACAGCGTACCTCAAAATGTCGCACTTTCTCATGGCCACTGGTCGAAGCTCAGCGTCAGGCATGAGTGGATCGACAAGGCGCAGCCAGCGATGCATTCCTGCCATAGTAATACGGGTCAGTCTCTGATTGACTCCTAGACACAGTTGAGCCTGGCAGCAGATTCCCTCTCGACAGTAAGCACATGCTTACCGACCAGAAGAAAAGCTGGAACACTCGGCCAAAAAACAAAGGTGTCACGACCAAGAGTATGTGACTTTTTGGAAATAATGTGTACGCAATACTGATACTCGTCAGTCACTTCGTTGTTGGTGGTGGCCATGTTAGCCACGAGACTAGCTTATGTAAGAATACAAGTGTAGGCTTCCGGTCCCGCATCCGTTCCTCAAAACATGTGACTGTTCGCAGGGAGTGATGCAGTGCTATTGGCTCAAGCCAGCCCGGATTGGACGGCGGATCGATATCTGTGGCTCATGTCATCCCTGAGTAGATCACGCGAACAGTAAATGGTGAATGCTCATGCTACCGCCTTCTCTACATCTTAATTAATACACTGCCCACTGTTTTTGTGTGGCATCGTCTCACCCAATAGTTAATGTGATGCTTATATCAATTCACATGAAATGCCTTTTAGGCTCAGACAGTTCTTCGTGCAATGTTCTGCACTGTGATCATCTGATTGCCGTTTATTCCTATTTTCACCCTTTGTTTTGCGTAACTCATAAGCCAAGCTCTACGACCGCGAGAGGGTGCAAAGCGTCCTTCATCATCGACCATGGAATACGAACATCCTGATAGCTATCAAAATGAGGACGAGCGTAACGTGCATGTCTGGGCTAGTAAAAGAAGCCCAAAGAACTTCCTTGTTCTAGTTGCAGGTCCGTCCCATTTTGCCTTTCAATCCTTTGGTAAAGGGTTTTTCTGCCAGGCTGTCATACATTTGGCACATTGACTATCTGCACCTTTTACCAATGGCTCGATTTGATCCTTATGCCGGCTCGGATGACAGCCCCAAGTTCGTAGTAAAATGTCCGATTGTCGTCAGCTTCGCTCTAGTGCTAACTAAACGAATATTTTCAGTGTGGGCGATTGCGCGCTGTGGCGATCCCCGAGATTGCGGTCTGCCAAATGACGAACCCAACCCAGCACATGTTTTGCCTCGAGCCTCCACAAACACACTCTCTCCTGGACATTATAGTATTGTGTGTTATTCTGGAAGTTAGTCATATACATTCACATGTCCTCCTCATTGAATCACCATTGTGCCAGATTCCTTTCATCCAATCATTCCTGTCCCTAAAATACCATTGATCAACTCTCGGACAAGATCCCATAGCCCCAGCACTGCTAATTCACAGAAACTTGCACCGGGGCTGGTATATTTTACATTCTTGTATTTCCTCAGTAATGTATTAAAGTGTTTCAATCTTTGCAGGCAATTGCTAGGAATGACTACACCCGCACAGCTGTACGAATGCGAGATTTGGGCTGCCGCATTACTGGGCAAACAGCTCCAAGTCGTAACCGTGGCATCAATCTTGAAGGGCTTGAAGTAGCCCATATATATCCTCTTGCAGCTCAACCACTGGTTGTTCTTGTCTCTGTCATTTATTCCCATCTCCTGATAGTTTCCTATAGGCAATAAAACTTGGGAGGGAGGATCCGGTATATCAGCTACTCCAAACACGCGAGATGGCTGATCAGCCTCACAATGCCATGCTTTTAAGGGCTGATGTCCATAGTTATTTTGATAACTACCAGATTGGAGTTGATGTAGGTTTCATTATGTTGGCATCCTATAGGTATACTGATGGTTGAGCTCTAGAAGGATGAAGTGTTGTATCGCTTTGAGAGGTCTGCTGCGCCAATCAATTTCACCAAACTACAGAATGCTCCAGTTACATCTCCTCCACCTGGGCTTTTTGCCTCAGTGATTAACCGGGATGACGTTCCGGCCGTGAATACTACTCTCCTCAGGTTCCACTTCCTAACCGGCCTACTATGGCATGTTGCAAAAGGTGGACAAGAACCTCGTGCTGGGGCAATATATGTGTCCCGAAATGTCCATAATGACATCCATGTGCATCGCCGTGTGCGCTAAGCTTCTCTTGTACTTGGTCAATACGTTATAGAGTCTTGTAGACTCAGAGCTAAAATGACTACAGCTTCAAATCTCATAAGAGTTGGAGCTTGAAAATAGACGGATCGCGGGGCGGGATGAGGAACGTGCCTACATGCCAGTGGATGGGGAGCTCCTCGACTTGCTCACTCTCTGACAGACTGTCTTTGTCGATGACCTAGTAGCACACACGAGTGAAAAGAGCTCGAGGGATAGGGCGAACATAGCACCCGAATAATGCCCGAGAGCATGCCTCGCCTGATAGACTACTGACTGTCAACTTGCATGTAGCGTTCGACCTTTCATTTAGGAACTGCTACCATGATCGACATCACGCCACATGCTTCATGCTTTGAGCTTGAATATAACACTGCCACTCACATGAGACAAATCCGATGGTGTTATGCTGCAACAGCATACACGTCTCGTGCTTAATGGGTGCCAACCACATTCTGTTGATTAGAGATCTGGCTCGAGTAGCTAGAAAGGGATGCTGTCAACACATGCGCTCACGACAAACGATAATGCATACTTTTACGACTGCTGGATAGGATGCCACGGGTACCCTTGTTCTGTAGCCGAGGACGACTCCGCCGGTACCGAGTATTGTACGGACCCATTAAACGTGTCGGAAATGCTTGAGGCGGCTTGTTGCGAATGAGCTGGTAAATCGTAGGGGGTATGGGTGTATTGTGGATTCGGTCCGTTCTAGTAGAGTAACTCTTGAGCGAACGTGTCCTTTGATGAACTGGGTGCGTCTGTAAAATCTATGGCGTTGAAGAAGGACGACGCTTCCAACTGATTAATAAGAAGTTCAGGTACGGCTGTACACAAAGTGCGATAATTCAGCATGCGCATCTGACCAGTAAACGTCCCACATACTCTCGACGATCCACTTGCTTCTGTGGCTGGCCTCGAACGTCTCGAACATTCCGCCGTGAGTTGCATCGTGAATATATGGGTTGAAATCGGAGGTTGGGCCAGGGCCAGGAACATCGTGGGGCAGGAATGCTGGTACACTACCGGTGACGCTGCATTGGCCTGGCCGGTGAACAGCCCCTCCATCTCGGTGGGTGAATGTTGTTGGTTGAAATAAGTCTCATAATCCAAGCTTATCCAGGTAGACGGTTGTCTTGAATGCGTGCAGGATGAGACAGGCAGCACTGTGATCTCAATGTGCCGGGCAGGCGTGAGGGGGAAAGTGATGTTTCCCGTGAACGGGATGTCGTCTGCCAACGAAGTTGAGTTGTTGATGGTTGTGGCTCCGTTGGGGTCAAACCTGCCGACAATATTCAAGGGTGTGCTATGGCCCCGCAGTTAATAGACATCGAGAATCAAATAGCACTGTAGATTCACGTGTAGTGGGTATATTCCTGAGACATTTCCAAAAGGTCTATCGCGTTGTTGCGTGGACTTGAACTACTAGCATGCCACAGCAATGGTCAATGTCCGGTTACCTATATTCATCTAACAATAACCACTGACCTCAAATCGGTGATGTAAGACTCGGAGGGACACATGGTAGAGAGTGGATAACTTGAGGGGTTCAGTGCAACATGGAGGTAGAAGCAACAAGTGACTTGGGGTACTAGCTGATTTCGTCGTGGGTTTATATGCGTTCGCAGACGCTTTGATTACAAGTCCCACATGGCTATATGAAAGGTAACTGAGCGTGGGAAATGTTTTTTTGAAGCTAACTGTTATGTAATGTGGGTTGTTCCATCAGCGCGAATAATCTCCTCGCTGTTAGGAAGTTATTAGCGAGAGTGTTGATTCTGAAATAAGGGCTTCTGAATTACTCCACTGCTTTCAGGGATGGGGAGGAACCTAAATCGCAATATTGACGTCGCCACGTGAAAGGAGTACGTGTACATACGCCTGAGACAAAGAAATGCCAAGATTGAGAAGCAACGATGATATATTACGATGACCAATTCTGAAAGGCTGTTAAACAAAAGTGGTTAGAAATTAGCTGCTGGAGCGAGGAACGCCCGGGAGAACAAAGTTATATGAGAGAAGTTCCAAGTGACATCACGATTTCAGTACATCTTGAGACAAGCAGCTCCACGTATAGCGACGCGAAGGAGATTCGTAAATAAAGGCAGATATAAGAAACGTGAGTAGGACGTTCATGAAATTGAGCGCAGATGCTCAGTCAATATTTGCCCAGGTCGACCAACATCCACTATCAGCTATTCTAATGTCAACCCTCACGTTTACGCTCATGCATGAATGTAGATGTAGATTTAGAAGAACGTTCGTGGTGAATTTGATCAGACCACACTGCTTGTCATAGGCTCATTCTTCAAACAATACAACCTTCCAAAAGAGCATAGCCACTCGGATGAGCGCTTTTTCCACGTGTCAACCGGTGTGGCTATTCACAACAGCCATAGCCACCGCAGAGCGTTCCAACATGGACTTGCGATAACGTTAATAATAAACATGAGATGCTAGGCGAGATAATCCAGTTAATATGAGCGAGGAAAACAGACTTCCCGCTCCAGGAATACACCATATTTCAAATCGTAAGGTCAATTCCGAATGCCGAGTGAGAACCGTGCTGAAGATGCGCTTGCGCAGGATGTCGCCGAGAAATTTAAAGGGGCTGGGTTATCTGGATGCAGGGAAAGTCAAAAGCAAACATCGAAAACGCACTGTGACAGGTAAGCCTCCAAAATCCCCCCCCACAGCTCTTCCTCTGGACGTACCACTACCGAGCCACCACAGTCTGTTTCCCTCAAATCAATATGTATGCCATCCCAGCCGCAGTGGACTTCCAATGATGACAGAGAATAAAGCCCCGGAGCAGTTGATACTACGCCTTTAAAGTGAGTTCTATTAGGGGAGAGTGGAGTCAAGCATTGGAAAATGACTTTGTGAACCATTCTGGTGTCTGCCCCGCCACCGTGCCATCCCAGTGATATAGTTACCGCCGCCGAAGCGTCAGAGAATCAGGAGCATAGTCTCAACAATAGGTATTCACATCACTATCATGATGAAGAATGCCCATAACAAGTCCGCTGGGTATGTCCCCAGCGGGCACAAAACTGAATCGTGGAGAGAGGAAAGTGTGTAAGTCCGCAGCTGTGCCACCCTCCGAGGCTAAAGCAGGCTCGCTGTGTAAAGACCCATTAGCACCCGCGTCTCATTGAGACAAAATGCAGCAACGGTCTCAACATCAGCAATAACGGATGTCACTGCCCGGAATAGGCCCATGGCTCAGGAAACGCAGAGGGAGACAGATGCAGCTCCGAACAGGACCGCGTTGATAAGACCTCCTCTGCCCAGCCCATTCTAGATGGCTGCCTCGGGTCGGAGGTGCGAATTATACGAGGCGGGATGGAACCACCCCTTAAAATCCGTCTCATTCACCAAGATGAGATACGCGGAGGATTATCTCTGGAGATAGCCAGCTTGTAATTATAGCAACAGCGCGTCTTGTATCGGCAAGGACTCGGAGCGCGTAAGCCGCCACATCCGTGCTCTACATCCAAAGGTCAATCCCAACGCAACTCTGCAAGATGGAGGATTTGAAGACCAATCCAGTCGAGATTCTTCCAGATATTCTCGAAACATAAAGTGGGAGGGATCAATGAACATCGATCTACGTCACCTGGGTGCCTTCTCCACGCCAACCAACAGCTAAACAACAAGGCAAAGCTTCCTAGTAAACACGGCGAATACTACCGGGCTAGGCACACAATGTATACGTTATATGGTTTTTCAATGGCAGGTGACGTCTAGAGAGAGGATACCCTTTTTTTGTCCTCTATGTAACATAAATGGCGCTTAAGTGTTATGCTTACTTTGAAAGGTGCCAAATTTGGAATTTTTAAATGGAGGACGAACCAAAAAACCAACTTCGTGTCCTGTTCACGCTAGTGTATGCAAAATCAGGGGAGACTCGTGATATCCAGGCTTGGTGTAATTGCATTCAATATGCACGCAAAACTAGAGGATTACAGAACAAGCGTTATTTAAAAAAGTGTCAATGTTTGGGCTTGGGTGGCAGATCTCTAACTTGTGATGCAATCGATGTTCCCACTCAATGTCATCGATCCTCACCAGCCGTCAATTTTCCAAAATGTATTGAATAAGGAGCCTGTTCCCCTTCATGAGTTTCGACATCCGCGAGGAAGTACCAGGATCGACCCCTGGGTGCTGAGCGTTGATGTGGCGAGTTATCACGCACTTCCGCATTGCAAGCAGACAGTTCCCAACTGGGCATCGCCAAGCATATTGCTCGGCACGCTCGACACGCGCGGTTGTGGTTAAAAACTGGATAGGGCGGTTCCCTGATTTCCCACTCTTTATCGAATTGCGCTCAGCTCCTATGTGAGTGCTCAGAAGGTGACCATAAAACTCATCTTTTTTATTTGCTTGGGCATTAAATCGGCAGCGGCGGCCATTCCTATGGCGCAACTTGCATTGACCATCGTGGGGGGTGAGAGCTGGCGACAACACAGTGAGATATGTATCTTGTGATAGGTTGGAGGATGAAGGGGCGTTGGAGGATGAAGGGGTGTTGGAGGGTGGAGAGGTGAAGGGCGAGCCGATGTCCATCCGTGGAGATGAAGCTGGCAGCCCAATCACGGGTCTTGATCTGGCCTCTTCAGCGTTCCGAATTTCAATGGGTAATCCACCCAGCGACTCCATTACAGTCGCGGTGGGCAGGTCGGCTGCGGTGTTCCGCGCCTCTCCCTCATCGTGATATAGGTTGTTATGTTGATCGCTGGGTATAAACCCAGTGGAACTGTCCAGTAGCATTTAGGAACCGTTCACTATGAGTGTGCTGGAAAGTACCTTTTGGTGGTGTTGTGCCACATGGCATCTGCCCCAAGGGCAGACCCTAAGTCGCTATAAATTTTTATTAGCTTTATAGGACGAAGAAAGTTTGCAAGTGATCGCCCTGGCCCTCCCTCACCCGGCAAGATGTGAGCTTGAGGCACAACGTTTGGATGACTCGTCCATCTTTGCGAAAACATCTCCGAGGCCGATTAATCATCAGCGTTCACACGAATAATTATCCTGTGGTGACTTACTGTGAGACAGAGGTGCCATAAAGCCAACTGTCTTTGTCCATGGATAGTTCTGAGGGTGAGCGGGGTGAGAGGTGCTTGCTGTGGGCGGCGAATTAGAATGAGCTCGCCTCTTCTACTTTATCTCTGTCAAATTGGACTATGCCATTATGGAATCACGGGGGTGGTGCGCTGGGCATAGTGAGCGTCTAACACTGAATGTCCCATTGTTGGTGCCATCGCCTTCAGGTAAAATAACTCCAATCAATGGCCTAGTGTTGATAACCATTCTCCTAGCAGTGTGAGCGCATGCACGGCTGACTGTATGACTTGCTGTCTGCAGACATGGGTCAGGAAATTGGTCTCTCCCCACATTCACTGCGTTTAAGCCCTATATTTCCGGGCCACAGCGAGATGCGATAAGGTCAGAAGATATAATGTTTTCGGAGTGAGGAGAGCTCACCTTGTTGCAGATATGTTAAGATCTATGCAACTGTAGGCACACACAAATACTGTATCATTCCAGGGCCGCGATGAGGTATTCCCTCCACACTATGTGACTACCCGTACTTTCCGTACTCCAGCAAACTCTGTTAAGGTCTACTCATCGCAGCCCATTGAGATAGGTAGAGGCGTCCTTCACATATGCTACATAGCTTCATATTTCTCTGAATAGGTTATATATGTGCATATCCGGATATATACATGCTACATAGCTTCATATTTCTCTGAATAGGTTATATATGTGCATATCCGGATATATACACTAATTTAATATAAACAAAAAAAAAAAAA
>QFFB01002479.1:0-13186 GCA_003316465.1 Ramaria cf. rubripermanens | reverse complement strand
GTACAATGCCCCGTGCTCGACGGCCGGTGCCTATCCAGCGAATCCAGCGAGACCTGCTCAAGGAATCCAAAGTCTTTCGGGTAATCCGTAAGGAAAAGTTTCAGGAACCCGACATTGCATGCCTCGTCCTCCCGCAGTTCGAAGGAAAGTGGTATTTCTCCGCTTGCTCCGTAGCCAACCGCCAGCGAGGACCATGCACGTAACGGTGGACCGTTTCCGAGATAATCAGTCGAGTAAGGTTCTGGGGGAGATGTCATCAGATGGGATGAAGAACGATCATCTTGCTTACCAATGCTTTGATCGTTGGCATTGAAATAAAACAAATACTGTATGAGTAAAGATTAAGCTTGGATCGATTGATAATCTTCACGCCGTAATAACCCTGATTGCCTTGAATATGGACTACGCCATTGTGGTTCAGGTTCGTGTCCACTGGCGTCATGGACAGATCCTCTTGATCATTGTCAGTGCGTTTGAGGCGAAAAAACTCGAGCGCCACTGCGCTCCTGGCTGGTCGTGGAGGCTTTGTACTGACATGCCAGTGCCAACGCACCATGGAATGCAGCCCATGCAAGGCGGCCTCTGAGTTCCCCAGTCTCACGCTAAACCTGGGATCGTGTTCGGTGAGAAGGCGGTAGCATGAACGTACTATTATCTCCGTCTCCTCCTGGTCAACAATGAGATATGCGTCCTCTTGATCCTCAATAATTGATACTTGGTCTTGGAGTCTGCAGAACATATCTTCGCTGAGCATCTGACGGGCCTCCGCTGTCAAATGCACTGAGACTCCAAGGTATCTCGTCTGCAAGGCGTATCCGAACTTCGGGGTTATGTCTCCTCTGATGTCTCCTAGCGGCTTAAGTCTCGCGTGGAAGCTGGACAGTTCTACGATACGCATCCGTCCATAAGGCTGGCCTAGGCTATCGGGCGAGATGTCAAAGTACACTTCGAATTCGGATCCAACGGCCATTCCGTGGACCCCCCCTGCTCCAAGTATGTACCTGCCCCTCTTGTTCTTCCACATTCTGATGAGCCCCCTGGGTGTATTTCGGCTCGGTTCGGTGAATAATACGCGGTTCTTGTAGTGCCCTCTGCATTGGAGGTTATGTCTATCATCGGACAGTCACACTAAAAGCCAAAATCATGATGGGAATGATCGGACGTACTGCGGAAGTTCGGGGAAACTCTCAAAGAACCCAGTATATGTCGGCCGGTATGCCTCAGTGAGTGTCTTCACAAGCGCCTTCGCAAGAATACCACCCTGGGTTTCTTGAGCAGGTTGGAGGCGGCAAAGGCAGCCAGGAGCACATGCGAGCTACGATCACCATGCATGCAGACATTCGCATCTTCTGGACTGGCGAAGCCTTGTAACCGCCTAGACGAAGCCGGCTCCAGGTTACAGTCCATGATGAGGGTCTAAACTCTCGTAGCATCAGGATTACGTGGAGATGGACAACATATTAAATGTGACGCACAATATTCTTTCCCTTGGCCTCTGTCAGTTCATATAACCAAGTAGTTGTGTCGCATGGTATGATGGTTTCGATGTTGGCGCATGGGTCAGATCCGTTGTGTGCAGGGCTGGGCCCTGTGTAGTATATGAGAATTGCGTCTCCAGGTTGAATACGACCGTCATCTACGAGGGTTCTGAAGGCTTTGGTTATGTTCTCACGAGTCGCTGCTTTCGCATTGTCCGGGTTGGATATATGGTCACGAGTCGCTGTATTTGCGTTAATGTCAGGGTTGGCTATAATATCGTCATGAGTACCTGCTTTTGCGTTGTCGAGGGTGGTTGTATTTCCCTGAGGAACCCCAAGGCCAAACATAAGGTAGAACTCTATAGCACCCAGGTCATCTACGCCCCCACGGACATTGGTATTGATTAGCAGGGCAAAAAGTGGTGGGTGTCGTCTGCTCCTGCTGCGGATGTGCTGTATGCAGTAATCTGAATAGGTACTTAGATTGAATAAGTTACCTTGTGAATATCCGATCAGGCAATTCAGCTGGCAATCTAATGCGTGAGCATGAATAACATTAAAATTAACAACCGCCGTACTCACGATGACGCAATCCTTGGTGTAGCACTCTCAATGCTTTCAACTTGATGGATTTATCATCCTGATCAAGGCAGTCTGCGACAGCTGAGAATGCACGACTGTCTGCGGGTAATTGTTGCCACAGGTGCTCTATGGATTTTATTTTGTAAGTGTTTTCTCTACAGCAACAAGCAACAATTTAAACACACCATAATATATTGCAAGTCGCACAACGGATAAAGCAATATAGATATCGCCTCCAGTGAGCCATTCTTTAATGGCCATAATGGCCTTCTCACTAAATTCCCGCTCGGCACCCAAGGGGTCTGTCAAACTATGGCATAAAAATATGTAATCATGATACAAAACTAATTCACCATATTGAATAACAAATGGCAACATGCTTAGAGCTTGTTGGACGACACTGCGATTATCTTGACTGACTGCAGTCCAAATAGCATTAATTGCAACATCAGGGAATAGTTCCTCTTTGCACGATGAGCCTTTGAAGACAGTCAAGGCACAGGGCTTACTGTAGTGAACAAAACTAGACATCACTTTCAATACCTGCACTTTGTCCCCCTGATTATCCTGTAGCAGCTCAGTAATGGCCCTTCCAATGGGACTTTCAGTTGTCACTATAGTAGAGGTACATTAGCAGCCATCACATACTGTCTGAGTTTTACTGACCAGCAGTTGCGCTGGGGTGATTCCCTGGAGAACATAGTGTGAGACCAATGCTGTTCTTCACGTCGCGTTCGACAACTGAAATAGTAAAATGTTAACAATGATCAAATGCCACTTAGCAAGCTCACGGAATCCCTTGGATTGCAAGTATCTCAGTATGCGAATGATTTGCCAATGTCGATTGTCGGTATTATCAGTCCACAAGAAGTCAAGAATAGAATAGACATCCAGGCCTGCCTCCTTGAGAGCATGGCATCCTGAATCTACAAATTAAAATTATAAGCATTTACATTTGACAAACGTCTACAACAGAACAACCCACATGACAAAGTGAGCGCTTCAAGACGAGTAAGCCAAACATTGCTATCTGCTGAAGCAGTGTTTTGGAGCTTCTCAATGATTGTCTTTGCTGCAGCAGGATCAAAAACATCCAGTTCGTATTTATCGCCCTGCGCCCAGTCCAAGTTGTCAACCTTTCCAGTACCTACAAGGGAGGCCAATGAAATGGTTTTATCATCATGGGAAGCCTTGGGATCATAATCTTTGAAGAATGCAACAGTGTAATGAAGTCTCTGGCCAGACATCACTTTGCGCCCCTCAGACTTATGTGGCCTACAATAATTGACCAATTGTAAGGGTGGGTGAACAAGAACCATGTAGACCTACCAGTTAGTTGTCTTGTCTTTGCCATCATATGAGAGCCTCGTGATTGGCAGCTGTTCAAGTAGACCATAGTACCATGTCATTGAATCGACATATTCCCCAGAACTCTCCTCATAAAATTGAACATTTCGCGGACAGAACTCAAGGCCTGCTGAGATGGCTTCAAACCTCATCCATTGGAGGGCAGGTCTTCCCAGGTCAAGTGTAAGATTTCGCTCGTTTCCTCCACCACTATATATACTGCAGTCAGATTGACTGAGGAGTAAAGTGTAATTAGACATACATATCAGAGTGAGACCCACGAAACCAGACCTCCTTGTGCGGTGGCAGTGTGGACCCTATCTTCTCGTCATCCTGCGGTGGTCCAAGACCGCCACACATGTATTCGGGAAGAAATTTCACTCGGCATTCATCGAGTGCTAGTGCGTGACGAAAGAGGCAAATATGGCGGAACGCACGGGAATGAGAAGGGTCACGAGCAACAGCAATCTCATGAGTAAGTGGGAAATCTTTGCGACGGAATCCAATGGACGAGACGGTATCCCTGTCAATTAATGGTCAGTAAGTGAGAGTCAGTTGATTTGTGCACACGAACCATACACCAACAAAGTGCACCCTTACATCCCCTGGGCGTGAAAATGTCTTTTTGAAGCGCTCAGCTAACGGAGGCACAGGAGCGCTGTCTGTCAATTTTGCAGGATCACCGCTGTTCGTCTGCGGAGAAACACTGTGTGCCGATTCTTCAGCACTGACACTGTTCGTCGCGTCGTCTTTCGGCTCTGCAGTACTGCCACTCTGTTTATAGATATCGTAGGCACTGGCAGTATCACCCTGTAGATCAGATTTCAACGGAGTCGAAGCAAGACATACAACGGGATCTGCTCCTCATTTCCTTTGTTGATGAGGCCTACCTGTAAAGCCGATCAGCAGATTTAAGAAGAAAGGGTATTTCTCAGCCATACTTTGTGGATCATTGCGGCGAGCACACGGACTTGGTACGCGCCTCGGGAGAAACCTGAGTGAGATTGCATGGCATAGTTTAAAGTATGCCCTATGCACATTCCACATGACCCACCGAACAAATAAATGCGATCGTCGTCTGCATAGGTATCAGACAACCAGCGGTATGCAGCTTGGACGGTTTCATCGAATTTCCCGGATTTATAGACGTGTTATTCACCAGAAACGACCGAGACCCATGGGTGTGACCTCACCATGCAAAAAGAACATCCCCCGGCTTGTCATAAAGATTTAGCTTCAAAGCTTTCCACATTGACGAAGGTTCGACATAAGTCCCAATACCGCTGTTGTAGTAGGTGGGCTGCTTGGAAGACTTTACGATTTCACTATAAAGCTCAATGACATTGCTATTCTAGGACAGAACGAATGTCAGAGCGTAGAGCAGGTCTGAAAGAAGAGATATTAACATCGTCTCCAAACTGGTTTGATGTACCATCGATGCAAACAATGAGGTTTCTCCCAGTGCGCGGAGAGTGGCAGCCACAATCCAACTTTTCTGGTGTGGAATCCCTGAACCGGGAGCATTAGCATGCGCAGATAGCCGGAGTAGGACACTCACAGCTCTTTGGTGATAGATTGTGAAGGCTTTTGAGGCCGCGTACCTCTCCCCTCCGAAAATTCTTCAATGGACACCTCGAGTTCATTATCACTGAGTGGGTCAGGAAGAGCATCGTTAAGAATGAGCCTAGGGCGCACCACTCCCATCTCGAACTTGTGGCTGGATAGCGATTCCACGGGGGCGAAAGGAATGATACAGAACGCGTTATAAGCTCTCATATATCAGGCACGTGTCGCGTAAGCGAATCACTCTATGCACGGATGCATTTAATGTGACAGCAGAAGCACCACTGCGAGATATAGCTATAACGGGAGTTGCATTAATTGTAATTATGATGTTCGCAGCGGCGTCGGAGGCGGTGTCCGCAGTGGGCTCGTCATACTTGGGCTCGTATTCGTGCCTGTGTGGGTGCGTGCCCATGTCTGGAGGATGCAGAGCGAAGCTGAGACTGAGAGCGTTGTACTTTTGTGGACTGTGCGTAGGTGCACGCGAGTAAATAGCTGAATGGCCTGTCATCGGGCGTCACAACTGAATGGGCTGTGGGGCAGAGCCAGGCGTGGCTTGCCATATGCTCTATTATTAGCATCTATCGTCTATAGGAAGCGGATACATGTATTATACCTGTGTGAGAGCGCTATAGACTGGTCATGAGTCTGTGGCATTTATCTACTCCCATCCGATTCAACTGCGTATGCAGCTGAAGCGCGAAGACTGCGAAGCGTCACTGGGACTTTTGGTGTGCATAGAATTCGAAACCATAGGTGATGCTGTGTAAGCGGAGGGAAGCACCGCTTAGGAGGTCGGAAATTCCTGTCAGAGAACCCAGCTACTCCTTGATATGGGAGCAGTCAATTCATGGTAGAGTTGCGCTATGCCCGTACACACATCTTCAAAACATATCCTGGACAACATATGAGCAAGTGAGGCAACATATGTGGAAAAATCAATGACTAATATCAGCCACCACCGCAAGCGGGGCATGTGCCAGGCTCTTCGACGCGATAATGCTCTTGGGAAATATTGAACTCGTAGCAAGAATGGTGACTCGCGCACGCCGCACCTGCGTTGACACATGCACCACACCTGTGCTGAAATCCATCCAAGCAATTCACCGAATGACTTTGGCTGATCGGGCGGCGGAATGACATGTAGTCCTTATAGTAGTGGCGAGCATTCGATATATCGCTACAGCACGCCGTCAGTTAGCGCATCCCCAAAGACGACTTCAACGGCAGACTCACTTCGATAAGGGATGTGAGTGTGCAGGCTGAACAGTGCCAGATGGGAGGATTATATTAGGAGCCTCTCGGTCGCCGAAGACAAAAGTAGGCTCTGCAACCACGAAAGTGGAAACACCATCATGCGATGCGCTGTTTCTCTATTTCGGAGGGATCATGAATGAGACGTGTGATTACGGTCTACGCCTTGTGTCACACGTCACGTTTCTGCTACTCAAAAAGCATCACGTCGCACGACAGCGCAGTACAGCAATAGGTTAGGCAGTGCGTGACAACGGCTCCGCTCACTACATAGCACTCAACATCCCGTCGCCCTCGTGCCACGTTTACACTTTACGCCGCATACGACCCAGACCAGTACGTACCTACTGAGTACTGGCACGCAGACAGCAAGCAGGATAGAAAATTATTACACGATTCTTCCCTCATCCCTCCCCCAGGTCCCCACTCCCAGCGGCAGCCCGTGCGATATTGTGTATTCACAACGTCCATCATGGGGCGACTTTGCGCTAAGTACACGTTTTCAAGATGTACCCCGGTCCCCGAACAATTTGTCGGCGCGGGGCAGCATACAGTACGAAAAGGAATGACTATAATGCGCAAAGCCTGCACGTGAGTGATCTGCCGACAGGATTATACTGGTCTATGGATGTTTCGATCTCACGGCAGAGATGGTGACGGTCGCATGCTGCGAGTCCATCTGCACACACTGAGGACAGCTAGCTTGTTGCGCAGGCTGCTTCTGAGGTAAGATGCGATGTGGTCGCAGGCTCATGTTCATGGTGCCTGCGTAAGCGCCGTGCGAGGAGGAAACCGCACTCTTAGGCCGCATTGAAGATTCTGCCAATGTTGTCATTAGTGCACTTAGTGGTTAGATAATAAATGGGACGAAGCCGCACCAGGTGGTAATTCTAAGATGTAGATATAAGACCGTAAGGCTAGAATGTAGAATTGCACCGCGCTGGGGCGATTGCGCCTGAAGTGGGGATGGTAAAATCGGCCGATGAGACTACAAAAATGTGCGAGGAAGTAATGGACGGCTGGTTACTATATATTTAAGAGGCTGTAAATGATGCGTCAGATTGCATGTTGCATTTGCGTTCAAAACGTCAGCCCTTCGTCCAAAGTCCTGCAAGTTGCGTCCTGGCGTTGTTGTGAACAAAGAAGGACCGACGTCGCAGATCCTGGCTGTAACTGTGCTGTGCTAGCCGGTTGGAGCACACCAACAATGTATCGTATCGCACGCAGCTGACTCATGTACACCCCGTGTCCTGTTTTTTAAACAGGCAATGGCACTGACAGCGAAAATCGGCATTGGGTTCTCAAGTAATAGGCGTTGAGGTAAAAATTCATAAGAGTTATTTGAAACCTGCCAGGTGAACTTTCGGACTCAGTACCCCTCCAACGCGGCAGCATTATCCGGTTTGAAAGACCAGGATGTGCTCACCCCTTTGACATCGTTCTTCGCCCTAACGCCACACTATGTCTCGAACGCAAATTATCACATGCTAAACACTTGCGGAAAACAACATTACAGTAAACACTGAACTTCAGTTTTTGTACCTCTGACTCTTTGTCACAGTAATCGTTGTGTGGTCGTTACTGTTATGCTCCTTAAACTCGGGCGTTCTCCACCCGCATCGCGATGGGTACGCAGTTTCAGTACTACTCTGGCTGTTGCTTCGATGGCAAAAAACAAGGGGGCTCCGGACTTTCCCGTCGATGGTGGCAGTCATTATAACATGAGCGGGGGCGAAATTTTACATGGGCGTTATGCTGTTGTTGGAAAACTCGGTCAAGGCCAGTACTCGACGGTCTGGCTTGCTGAAGATTCTCAGTGCGTCTATATACTGTGTTACTTTCGTGTGGTTAATCATGTTGGAAAGGTCTGGGCGGTTTGTAGCCGTGAAAGTTCAGACTATTGTTACAAATCACCTGATTCAGTCCAATATCTTGGAGGACGAATTTGTGCTACTGGACCGCATCCGCTCGCTGAAACTGGGCCATGTTCATCCAGGCAAAGGCCATATTGTGCATATCTTAGATCATTTTCAGCTTGATGGGCCTTCCGGTGTTCACACCTGCCTTACCTTCCCCGTCGTAGGGCCATCTCTTTCCGCTTATCTGTATGCTTCGCGCAGCAAGAAAGTCAACTACGAGCTAGTCAAGAGATTTACAAAACAGCTGCTTCTGGCCTTGGCTTATCTTCATGATGAATGCAAAATCGTTCACACTGGTCAGTTCGCTGCGACTTTTGTGCTTTTGTCCCTGAATTTTTTTCGGAAGATCTGAAGCCGGCTAATTTTGCTTTGGTGATCGATAATATGGACGACCTTGTCCGAAGTTGCCTGGTTGTAGGAAACGACAAAGACGAAGGCTTTTCAGCTGCAGGTCTTCCATCCGTTCCTCCCAAAGTAGAGCTACGGATACCGGCTTCACAGCATCAAATATCTAAGCTGTCCATACAGCTTATTGACTTCGGCAGTGGTAAGCTGCCCGATCATAGATCGGCTAGTTATTAACACAGCTCCAAACACTCAGCGAACTTTCTCAACAATAAACTGACCGATTCCATTCAACCATATAATCTCAGGGCTCCGGAAGTTTTCTTACAAGCCGGATGGGATACAAGCGTCGACATTTGGAGCCTGGGATGCTTAGTGCGTTAATTATTCTGACAATTTCGCCTGGATAAGCTATTGGACTGATGCACGCGGTCGAAAGGTGTTCGAAATGATCACAGGGATGATACTATTTCGACCACGCCCGGAGAAATTGTGGTGTGAAGATACCGATATGCTATTGCAGATGAATGGGTATCTTAACGAGCCATTTCCCCCGGATCTACTTACTGCGGGCCGACGCACGCGCGACTTATTCGACAAAAATGGTGTGTATTGTCCATAAATCGCATTTTTTCCACCGCCTCAACTGACATCGCACCATTTAGGCCAACTAAAGAATGTGAAAGGATCCATTTCAATGCGCTTGTGTGATATTTTGGACCATCTTTCCGTCCATGCAGCTGATCGAGCTGAACTGGAGAATTTTTTGATATCAATGCTGCGATTGCAACCGACGCAGCGTGCATCTGCTGCGACTCTGTTAAACCACGGTTGGTTGCATTCTTGAGGATCGCGATTCGCGATGCGCACGGTAATATATTGTTGTTCAATAAAACCTTTGTGAGCACCACATAGTTCGCTGCCCTATTCTAAGCGACTCCTAATCTTCGCCAGTCATGCTATGAGAAATCTACAACTACGTTAGAGAAATCACACCCTTGCCACTCAGTCGCGTTTTTCGTTTTCCCCTATGCCATTATGATGGCGCTCCGGGCAGACCTGGCCCGCTCGCTCCCAATCCGGCTTAAACTTCATAAATAATCTCCGCCTCGCCCACCAGTCAGTCCCATGTCCGTCTGTGCAAAATACCACGCCATCGTAGACTCCTGAATGCCCTGCGGCGTCGGGCGAATGATGGTTTTATGAGCGAAGCCTTGTGACTCGGACGATATGCATTCACATTTGATTGGATTAGCGACATAGACTTTCAGACCCTCATTCTGATTTTGGTCGAGAATGTTTCCTACAACGAAGGCCTTACCTCCGGAGATATATCTGGATATCTTTGATCTCCTCTAGCGAAATGATCAGCCAATGTTATCTCTTGCCTCCCACTCAATACGTCAACTGGCCGTACCCTCTATCTTCCGTATCATAGAACTAAGACCCAAAAGTGGACTTTACTAGGAAACACTGTTTGAGATGTGGGTGAATGAGAAACGGCATGAAAGCCTCTATTCAGTAAAAGACCCTATTCCATGATTTCATTTATACACTTCTGACCTCTCTCCGGTTGTCCACAAGAGCTTGACTATTATGTCCTCATATTGCGAGAATGGAGACCAATATCAAATGTTTTTGCTCATTCTGGAGAGCTTCTTGAACATCTTATCACTTCATTTCGATGGGGGCAGGGAACACGGCTGCATGCGGCTCTCAGATCTCGCCTTAACCCTACGTGCTGTTAGAAATGCACCATTATGACAGTTGTCCGTCATGTTGGCCTCCGGTACAATAATAGACACATCACCGTTTTCTGGTCCGACAGGTTTGAAGACTTTCGTGCCCTCAGGCCTGCCTGTACTCAAATCTGTAGGTTCGATTACCATACGTCTACTCGAGACATTCGGGCACTTGCAACATTTGCTGAGATGTTTCCTGATGTCAAAATCCTCAAAGTAATATTTGACCGATGACGGTCATACCGATGGGCAGTATGGAAACTTCTGGAACAATTCCAGAGTGAGTACGTCTCCCTCGGTTATAGGATCGTTTTTGGAAATGCTGCCCGAGCATGAGAGCTTCCTGAGCTCGGTGCCGCAGGCGGCTTGACATGACTCGGAATGGAGTGGAATAAGGCTCTGTTCGAACTCATGAGTGCGTGCGTGCTCGAAGCATACGATACGGAAGCACCGTCGCGTCCGGGTCGCTCCCTGTCTAGTACTCGACGTGTTTATTCTAGAGAGCGGCACACCCCCACGCCCCTTCAACTTCTCTCCATTTCAGGAGGCTACATTGGACTATTCGGGCCATCCCCATCGCGGACGACCGTTCATCAGCGGCTGTGATTCTAGGATGCCCTTTCACCGACTCCTCTAGCTTTCACCTTCTGCCATACACAAGTAAACATTTAATTGTGTGTATGTTGCCGTGGCCGCCATCCTCGCACTCACGGCGTTTCTTTCTCTGCGCTTGTATTCAAGTTGTTTTCACGGAGGTTGCGCATCCCTCAAACCAACCAACCAACCCCTTTACGGTTCTGTGCTCCGAGCCTAAGAGCTGAGTCGTTCGCTGTTTGGTGGCGATCGATTCTTCTGGTCAATGTCGAGAGTTTCCTTGTCGGTGGTTCGTATCAGTGTTTCTTTTCGGTGGTTCTTATCAGTATTTCTAGTCGGCGGCTCATGTCGGTGATTCGTGTAGGGTCGATGGTCCTCGGCGCTCGCCCCCTTAGACTTTTGCCTTTCATCATCAGTCGTCGTCAGTCATCAGAGATCGAGAGAGGTGAAGTTCCTCCAGCCAGAACAAGTCACAGTCCAGCCACATTAAATTATCTTGATCCCCGAGCAGATGCTGGTACAAAATCACCCATTTTTTTTCAGTGCTTGCATGGCTGGCGTGACGAAGGAAAGAAAAAAAAAAGAGGGGGGGAATGCAACCCTCGCCCTTTGCTCAATTCCACCTCCCCCTCCTTCCCCACCCTGCCTCTGTCAAAGCAAACCATATTTTTTGCCCATGATAATCGGATGATTGAGCCAACACTTCGACAGCAGCTCTTTATGCGATCACAACGCGTCAACCGTTCGACTCAGCTCTATAATGAACCATGCGACAACGTTTAAAAGTAGAAGACTTAGATTTGGCGTGAGCGTGAGTTAGGACCCTTTCCATCATTCACTGGAAGGCCTGGGAGGTATTCAAATTAACTTTGCAGTTTGTAGCCAGTGAGGCCGTTGGTGTGCTTTGGATAGCTAGAAGTGAGCTGGTACAGGAAATCCATATGGCAGGTATTCCTCGATAATTCTTGGCAATTTTGGGCTAGGCCCGTATATACGTTTTCAAGATCTACCCTGAATAACTTGTCAACGAGCTAGGTAGCATATAGTCAAGAAAAATGAATCACTTCACCCCTTCCACAGCAAGGTCCGCACTTGTCAGATGATGAACTGGTATCGCGATATCGCTCTACGTGTTGATTGCTCTCACGGCAGGAATGGTGACTGAGACACGCTGCGTGTGTATTTGCACATGCAGAACACTTGGGCTGAAATCCATGTGTACAGTTCCAAATATGGGTTTGACTCGTCAGGCAACGGGAGGACATGCAGTCTTCCACGTAGGTGTAAGGATTCGAGATATGGCCACAGCCGAGGTATTTTCTGTCCCCTCCACGAATAGTAGTGCACATCTGTAGATGTTGTCAGTTCAGACATTCATGCTTCTATGGCAGACTTACGTCGCTGCTGAGGGGGTGAGGGGGCGTTGGAGAGACGCCACTGCGCAATGCTATCCACCCAGCCCTTTGCAGCGCTCTCCCACGAAAGTTGTCAGATAGTCCGACGCATCCCTATAGAAAGCTGGGATAAATGGAAGGCCCGTGGTCACGTAATTGAAGGTGACAATTCTTTGCATTCCAAATTTAGTGACACTGCCTGATCGCTGGCACAGCTACGGGATCGTCTGCATATCCCGGTCCGAGTGCTCAGTGGTAAGTGCGTATGGAGCGAGCGAGTGAGAATTGTACGAGGCATAGCAGCTGCATTCTTAGGCAGTGGCTAGATACCCCCTGTAGGTAGGCGTCGCGAGATGGCTTTCTACTCCCGAAGCCTCAGTCGTGCATGCGTGCATGCCCAAAGTATAAGAACGAAGCACCGTCACGTCCAGTCTCGTCGCTCCAAGTGCGGCGCCAGCTCCTACGATTTGGTCAAGACCCACGGCTCTCAACCTCTTTTTGGCGTAAGCACGACTCATGGCTATACCCCACCACTAGCTGGAAGACCCAGGAGGTTTTCAAATTGGGTTTTGCAATTTAGAATCTGGGAGAATTTTTGTAGAGGTAGTTGTAGACACATTGGGTGCTATATAAATAACATCCATGTCGCAGGTACTCCTCGATACGACAGTAGTCATTCTCAACTAACTTGGGCTGTGCTCGAATACACATCTTCAAAATGTATCCTGGATAACTTGTGAGCGAGTGAAGTAGCATATCGTCTAGACAAATGAATTACTAAGATCAAACGCGACCGCAAGCGCTGCATGTGCCAGGCGACACAACGTTACATTGCTCTTGGTGATGATTGTTCTCGCGGCAGTTATGGTGACTAACGCACGCTGCGTGTGCATGTGCACATGCAGGACACTTGGGCTGGAATCCATGTGTGCAATTCAATGCATGACTTTGACTCCTTAGGCAGTGGG
>QFFB01002478.1:0-11280 GCA_003316465.1 Ramaria cf. rubripermanens | reverse complement strand
GGTCTGGTTGAGCTAAACTGAGCTGAACTGAGATGATGGTGAAGGCTGAGGGGAAGTAGACATGTGCAGAGCTTGGATTTTTTGAAGACCTCTGCAGAGTTTGAAGCTTTTAGATACATGTCATTCAATTTTCCTTCGCCAATTGACTGTATGTTGATTTTATCAGTTCACACTTATCACCATGCCATCCATCAACATGACTTCAAATTCTATTCCCCTCCAGACCATTGAGTCTCCAACATCCCTTACATCATCACAATGGTCACTTGATTCTGAAGACAATTGAAGACATGCTGAGCTACAAAATATTCTCTATCCTCAGCTCCCCAAAGCAGCATGGCTGTCAATGAAGAAATCCCATCCCTATTCTCAAAGATCATATGCCATCAGAGTTTCTGGGTTTTTCTGAGAAGAGATGCAGCTGTTAACATTTCTTGGATATACAGGCAAGGTTACTCATAATGATGTAGAAAAAGAGGAGTATGAGGCAGAATTCTGGGCTCCATACCCAACAAAACCTCCCATATCACTCCATCTCAATCTTCATCACAGAGTTCCCCAAGACCATATTCAACTCTCTCCCCCTTGCGTTCTATCATAGGAGTGGATCAAGGAGAAATTTAGGAGCTATTTTTGTTGTTGATTTGTCATCCTTCTTCATAACTCAATCAGGCTGACTCACCTTCTGACTCACAAAGGAAGGGACAAAGCAACTATGATTGGTGGAGAGTCCTATTGTTCTCTTTATGACTCACTTTGCCCCTGAATGACTTACCCCTTTTCTATTTTTAGTTAGTTTTGTCTTATTATTTCACATCAATGTTCTATTTTGGAACTTTTATCACAAATTCTCCATATCTTACCCCTACTCAACACATTCTCACTTATTTTCACTAGTGTAACTTCCCCTTTTCTTTCTCATTTTGTGTTTGCATTCTGACCATTAGTCAGATTGCTTGCTCATTGTCATACTCAACCCATTGCATTGTATCACATTGTTGTAGCTTGGGGATATATATATAAGGGCTCAGTCTCTCTCTACAAATTCAAGTCAAGTTCAGTTTATTGCTCAAGTCAAGTCTCCCTTAAGTCTATTGTCAGAATCCCTGTTCTTCTGGTATATTGTCTGGTCTTCACTCCACCATTGATCTCCATTGCCACCAAAATATCCCATAGCATTGTTGTCAGGAATGTACCACCTCCCTCCTTCTTGCTACTCGCCAAACTATGTATTCACCAGGCTTCCAAACTATCCAGTCACTGTTTGCACTATTTGCATCAACCCTGCATCGGGCAGGGGCATCATCTAGAAGCATAGGCAAGGTGATACTGGCCAGTTGCTCCAACTGGACCCATCATGAGCCATGCTACATGCAGGTATACTCCACCCCTTCATTCATGCTGCAGCACAGGAAACCAGACATCTGCACCCTAGCTCTCTCTCTCTTTTGCTCCCCCCTGCATTCCTGTTTTACTTTAAGTACTTGACTTCTGCATGTACATTCCCTTGTTCAATTAACATACATCTACCTTGTTATTTGACCTCATCCTTGAAAAAACCTCCCATTGAACAATCCCCTTCAACATCCATAGTTTTTATTCATCAGTGAGCTTGAACCTTTGGTCCTATTGGCTACGCCTCATTAGGGGCATTGCTAAGACCACTATTCACAACACTTTGCAGGAGTGTTCTGATCAGCGAAAGGAACACCTGAACTGGGGTGAATTTTCCTTGAAGACATACACTACTCATTGCATACTCTTCTTGGGTTATCTGCCATAATCATAGGTCCATATTGGAATACACTGTTATGACTGGGGTCTAAGCATAGGACCTCGGAGCAAGCTTGGCTGAGGGGGATCAGCAAGGGCTTGGCTTCAGCTTGTATGCTGCGCCATCCACTAGTGCATGTGCCCTTAATTTCGGAGCGGGGCAGACAAGAGAAGTGGGAGGACTAAGAGGGGACAGAGCGAGAACTGGTCAGACTTTGAAGTAATGCAAGGGGGGTAGGGACTTGGCTTCAACTTATAGGTTGTGCCACCTACTATCATTCAGTTCCTAATTTCAGAGATTGGAGGTTCAGAGGTTACCCGGAGGTTACTGGAGGTTCGAACTTGGAAGTATCACTAGTAGTATCTAACTACAAAGATAGTGATGCGAGAAGACTAGAGGTTGGTAATGAGGAAATAAGTCGATATTTGAACTAAAGAATGGATACAAGATTGGAGGACTATTAATACCTCATATCCTAATTGTATCCTAAGAATGTGTAACAAGAAAGACATAAACGTAGAACAAGAAGGATATAAGAGTCAAATAATAATTGGAGTTTAGAATAGGGTTGGAGGTTTGGATCGAGTATCTTACTTTGGGTCATGAATGAGGATTATTCTTTAAGAGGCAAACAATAAGAACTAAAATGGAATATAATAGTTACTTTGGGGTTTGGAGGTCTGAAGGTTCAGAGTCTCGGTGTTAGATCTCAGGGTGCTAACAGAACCTCACAGTTCACCCCAAATGGGACCTTGCATCCTCATGAGCTTGAGACTTTGCCATTGACCTTGACCTGCTTCATGCTGCCTTGAAAGAGGAGATTAAACTTGCTCAGTCTCAGTACCAGGTCTTGGCTGATGCTCAGGGTGCTCTGGCCCCCGAGTTTGCTATAGGATCCTCAGCGTTTGTCAAAGTGCGATTCTTCTGAACCACTAGGCCTTCAAAGAAGCTTGCTGAGACGTACCTCAGCCCCTTTGAGATCATTGCCCAAGCTGGTTCCCATTCTTATACTCTTCAGCTTCTGGATAGCATGCATGCAGTCCACCGGGTAAAGATGCACTAACAGGAATAATACCTATTAGCCTGCATGCAACAGTCCTTATACCCGGACGGTCTATAATGCAGTCGTTCATGGGCAAAGAGACTACTACTGTGGGTGACTGATACGGAGAACGAGTCGTACAACCTGTTCTTTGTTAGATCCCAGAGATCTAACACTGAGACTCCGAACCTTCAGACCTCCAAACTCCAAAGTAACTATTATGTTCTGTTTTAGTTTTTGTTGTTTGCCTTTTAAAGTATAATCCTTATTCACAACCCAAAGTAGAATACTTGTACCTCACTCGATCCGAACCTCCGAACCTATTCTGAACTCTGCTTGTTATACACCTCTTATATCTTTCTTGTTATACGTTCTTAGGTTACAATTAGTTTACAAGGTATTAATAGTCCTCCAATCTTGTATCCAGTTCTTTAGTTCAAATATCAACTTAATTCCTTGTTACCACCTCCAGTCTTCTTGCATCACTATCTCCGTAGTTAGATACTATTAGTGATAATCCCGAGTCCAAATCTCTGGACTACCTCTGATACCTGACCTCCAAAATTAGGGACTGAATGATAGTAGGTGGCACAACCCATAAGTTGAAGCCAAGTCCCTACCCCCTCGTATTACTTCAAAGTCCGACCTCTGGGTCTCCAACCTCTGAAGTTCCGGGTAATGTCCGTGAACTTAACATTCTTCTAGGATATAACGCAGGTGACTTCTTGTGATGATTGCCCTGCTTTGTGTGATGTATGATGTTGACTTGTGACGTGTGACGTGTGACGTGTGACGTATGCGTGGCTATGTCCTGTGACAAAGCTTCGACTTGTGCCCTAAACTTGGGACTTGACTTAGACTTGAGCATAAGACTTAAGAGAAACTTGACTTGAGACTGAACTTGACTTGATATTGTACTACAAGACCGAGCCCTTTATATACACATCCCCAAGCTACAATGATGTCATGCACTGCGATGGGTTGAGTCATATGATGAGCAAGCAGGTCTGAGTCAGAATGAGTAATGGCGAGAACACAAAACACAAAAGGGAAACAATGGAGAAATTACAATAGCAAAAGTAAGCAAGAATGTGTCAGATAGGGGTAAAGTATGGAGAATGAGTAATAAAAGATCCAAAAATAGAACAAGTATGAGTCATGATGAGAAAAGACTAACTAAAATAGAAACAAGGTGAGTCATTCTGAAATGAAGTGAGCCATAACAAGAACACTATAAATATCCACCAATCATAGTCATACAAATGGTCTACTTTCTCCAAGATGAGTCATGACATTAGTCGGTACAATTGAGTCATAAGAGTGAGGGTGACAAATCAACAACAGAAATAACTCCTGAACTTCTCCTTGATCCACTCCCATGATAGAACGCAAGGGGGAGACAGTTGGATACGGTCTCGAGCAGCTCTATGATGAAGGTTGAGTCAGATTGACGTGGGAGGGTTGGTTGGGTATGGAGCCCTGAATTCTGCCTTGTATTCTTCCCTTCCTTCATTGTGAATGACCTTGCCCATGTATCCAAGGAATGTAAATGGCTGTGTGTCGTCTTGGAAATACACTGAATCTCCAATGGCATATGACTTTGGAATATAGGGATGTGACTTTTTCGTCAAGAGCCATGCTGCTTTAGGTGACTGGGGGTAAAGCATATGATGAAGCTCGTCATGTCTTTGAATATCTTACAAATTGAGTGACCATCGTGATACTGAGGGCGATGTTGGGGAGTTAAAGGTCTGAAGGGGAATAGAGTTTGAAGCTGTGTTGTTGATGGATGGCATGGGGATAACATTGAACTGATAATCGATGGGGTATGGCTGAGTCGAATGGCTGGGCTGAACTGAGATGATGGAATAAGCTGAGATGAAATAGATGTATGTGGAGCTTGGAGTTTTTACAGACTCCTTGGAGTTTGAAGCTTTTAGATATGTGTTGTTCAATTTTCCTTCTATGCCCAGATCGCCACAAGGCCAGATCCCCAACTCCATATAGCCTCATGGGTTCAGCCATAAGAGGGAGGTACTGTTAGATCCCCATTCCACCTCAGATCTCAGCATACCTTGGGACTTCAGACCACATAGCTCAGGCCTCCAGCCCTCAGTGCTCTTGGGTCACACTTGGTCACACCCCCAGTTCTATTCCTGTTATTCCTACATGCCTTATTCTTAGTACATTTCACCCTGCCTGTATCATGTGACCTTCGGTCACCCTATCCCCTGATCCCCATATTGTACTTAGTATATACAGTAAGTTCACTCCCCACATGTATGCTACTCAGTTCTGATATCAACAAAAGTATTCCCCTTAAGCCCATGTGCTCCGCATTGAATTGGCCCTTGGGCCTCTGGTCCGAAATATAGGGACAAACAGCTGCATGGGCACAACACAACTAAGTTGAAGCCAAGTCCCTCCAACCTGGCCCCGTTCGGCCTTTGGCTAAGTATCTTGGTACCACCTGTCAGTATGCACTTTAACAGTTTGGTCACATGTTCCATAGCCCAGTACTGGAGCTGAGGCAAGACTGGGGGAAAGGGCAAGGAGAAGGCCCAAGGCTTGGGTGAGGATGGAGCTGGGGATTTGGGTAAGGAGAAGTGCAAGCAAAGCAAGGAGACGAGTGAGCCTATTGAGGTGGAGGTTGAGGTTTGTTAGATCCCTGAGATCTAACACCGAAGCTCCGAATCTTCGGACCTCCGAACTCTGAAGTAACTATTATATTCCATTTTAGTTCTTGTTGTTTACCTCTTGAAGTAATTCTCATTCACAACCCAAGATAGAATACTTGTACCTCACTCGATCCAAACCTCCGATCCTATTCCAAACCCCACTTGTTATACGCCTCTTATATCCTTCTTGTTATACGTTCTCATGATACAATTAGCTTACGAGGTATTAATAGTCCTCCAATCTTGTATCCAGTTCTCTAGTTTGAATATCGACTTAATTCCATGTTACAAACCTCCAGTCTCCTCGCATCACTACCTCCATAGTTAGATACTATTAGTAGTAACTCCGAGTCCGACCCTCTGGACTACCTCTGACACTCCGACCTCCGAAATTAGGGACCGAACGATAGTAGGTGGCACAACCCATAAGTTGAAGCCAAGTCCCTACCCCCCTCGTATACCTTCAAAGTCTCCGACCTCCGAGTCCCAACCTCCGAAGTTCCGGGTAATGTCCGTGAACTTAACAGACGGTGAGAAGACAAATCTCAAAGAAGTTCAATCATTCTTGGGCTTCGCAAACTTCTACCGAAGATTCATCATATCATTTTCAGACATTGTCATATCACTTACACGTTTGACTAGGAAGGATTCACCGTTCATATGGGGGGACTCGCAGAGTACAGCTTTCACTGCTCTCAAAACGGCCTTTTCGCAAACCCCACTCTTCATCCATTTCGACCTGAATAACCCCATTGTCATCGAAACCAATGCCTCTGACTATGCAATTGTAGCAATCCTTTCTCAAATCACCCCTGCTGATGGGGATATTCACCCAGTAGTGTTCTTTTCACGTGGCATGGCACCCACGGAGATGAACTATGAGATTTACGACAAGGAGCTCCTTGCCATCTTTTCGGCATTCAAACAATGGCGAAACTACCTCGAGGGGGCATCACATGTGATCCTTGTCCTTTCGGACCCTAAAAACCTCGAGTATTTTGCAACAACAAAGCAGCTAACCCGCAGACAGGTTCGTTGGTCCGAACACTTGTCAGGGTTCAACTACATCATTCGCTACCACGCAGGGAGACTCGGCACCAAGCCTGACGCTTTGACCCGTCAAGGCAACATGTACCCTAAAGGGGGGGATGGTGCTTACGCATTAGCGAACCCACACAACTTCCAGTCAATGTTCAAGGCTGGGCAACTTATTCATGCTGTCCTCCTTGACTCCGCATCATTGCTCACGTCCATCCAACAGGGGCAGTTGACCGACCCTGTGTCCCTGACCCAAATCACTCGTCTTCAGACAGGCGAATATGTTCAGTCCTCTGCGAATTCGACCCTTGGTCATTGGGTGAGGATCGTAAGACACTCTTGTACAAAGAGCAAACATATGTTCCCGATCACAATGACATTCGTCTAGACCTCCTGCGCTCGCTGCATAACCATCAGCTTGCAGGCCATCCCGGCATCAGTAAAACGATGAAGAGTATTCGCCAACAGTACCACTGGCTGAAAATGGTGCAATTCGTCACAAATTACATTGGGTCCTGTTCGAAGTGTCGTCACGCTAAGTCCATACATCATAAGCCTTTCGGTCCTCTTCGCTTCCTCCCCATAGCGGTCAGACCATGGGACTCAATTTCGATGGACTTCATCGAAGGCCTTCCATTATCTGATGGCCATGACATGATCCTGGTCGTTGTGGACAGGTTAACAAAGATAGTGATATTCATTCCCACATTTTGTGATATTGATGCATCTGAAGTCGCCATGATCCTTCTTCGCCACGTATTTGCTAAACATGGCACCCCCAGTGACATTGTTTCAGATCGCGGGAAGCACTTCACCTCACGATTTTGGACTTCCCTCTGTGAACTACTGGGTATCAAGGGTAACCTATCTACCGCTTATCATCCTCAGACAGACGGTCAAACCGAACGAGTGAACCAAATCCTCGAATAGTACCTGCAAATATACATCAACTACCAGCAGGATGACTGGGTTCACTTATTACCCCTTGCCGAATTCGCTTACAACAACACTGCGCATTCAGCTATGGGGGTTACACTGTTCTTTGCGAATAAGGGTTTCCATCCAAAGCTTGAAGTATCCCTTACTTCTGTCGCTTCCGAAGATGCTTATCGACAGTCGGTAGACCTCAAGGAGTTGCACCAACACCTTCGAGATCAAATAAAGAAAACAATTACCCAGTACACAACAGCAACCACCCATCGCCAGCTCCCAACCCCAACTCTACAAGTTGGCGATAAGGTATGGCTCGACTCACGCAACATTCGCACGAAACGGCCTTCGAAGAAGCTGGATCATCGCCGATTAGGACCTTATCCTATTACTGCTAAGATCTCTTTGCACGTATATCAGTTAGGCTTACCGCTCGATCTTCATCAGATCCACCCCATCTTCCATGTATCCCTACTCGAACCTGCAACCACATCCACAATCACTGCAAGATACCCCAGTCCTCCAGCTCCCATTGAGGTGGATTCAGCCGAGGAGTTCCTAGTGGTGAAAATCCTGGATAGCCGTATTCACCAAAGACAACTCGAGTACCTGGTGGAGTGGAGTGGCTATGCCAGAACCACGGATGCCACCTCCTGGGAACCCAAGGCCAACATCACCAATGCACCCCAGAAAATTCGCAAATTTCATATTTTATATCCACACAAGCCCAATGTCTAGTAATGTCTCTTGTCCATTCCTGTAGTCAGAACCTTGTCACTCTGTTTCCTTTTTTACACAAATCCATCCACACATTCACATCTTTATCCTGGTATAGGTAGATCCCCATCTCTTTTTTATTTGCATTCCCCACACAGTATGATACAATCATCGCTGTATTATTCGCTCTAGCTATATGTCGTTGTCATAAAAACCCCTAATGACCAAGAAGCGTCTACTCCGATTTCAAGTCTATCTTCATATTCACTACCCTCCCCTCACAGAACATTATCAAGCCACTGTAACATTTCTTCATGCAATGTCCCCAGATGCGCCACCCGAATATGGATATCTCTCATGACCCCAGCGGCCTCCATAGCCACGTCCCAGGCTGTTCAATTCCCCTCCTCGCTGGCCTTGCACTTACTGGGGGAGCTCATGTCAGTGCCATGGACTAGCGAACAAGGGAAACCCAATACATACCAAGGACACGCGAGGAAGAGAGCTCAATTCCCCCCATGACCTTACTTCCACTTGCCTGCGATTTAGCCCTTGTCGCCTTCGCCTGCTCCGCCTTATCTGCAGCCTTTTTCGCTGCCTCCGCTCTTTTACCATCTAGGAAGATAGGATTGTCAGCGAACCATGGCCTGTCAAAGGAATAGTCTCTTAATTACCTCCCACAGTGACGCACCCAACCTTGTCACGCAGACACTGCCCGCATGTCAGGTCAGGGAGCCCGTTGCACTCCTTTCCGTACTTATCGCAAAGGTAGCAGTGTGGGCGGCTGTCCAGTAACTGGCCCTAGATTTTGGTCATCAGCGAATATGGAATCATCGAGACAATCACAACTCACATCACAAAGGATTTTGTTCCCCAGTCTACTCGCTCCCTCTGGGTACCCATGACTTTCGGGGATCGTGATGAGGCGCTTGTCGTCATCATGGACCTGGGCATGAACATGGCGCGTTCACTGGCACTTTTTCGGCCGTCCATCAGGGTTTTCCAATGTGTTTCCTGGAGGCTCTTGATCATGGTCTCACGAAAGGTCAATGACGGGTGCAGCATCCCAGGAAGAGGTTGATCGTAGTCGAGGACTCTTCGCCGATAACGCTGGGGTTAGAGGAATCGAGGCCACCCATTGTACGAGGGTGGACGCATCTGGAAGTCCTTTGACCGTTTTGCTGATTCCTCGCAGTATCGTCTTACCCTTCCCCTTCCCCATACTTGGGCCTGGCAAGTCGTTACCCTTGACTGCCACCTGGGCCTGTCCGGTTCACGGGACACCTTGACCCTCTTCGCTAACCCTCCCCCCACTATCTACCGGACTATCTACAAATAGCCGCTCTGTGACGAGGGCAGTCCTCCCCTCAACCCAAGCACTCACAATTGCAACCTCCCCCTCTAATTCGGTAAGGGACACGGGACGAGTAAAGGCATCGTTGAGCCACTTCTCATTCCAAATAACGCTGAGGAACAAGGGCTATGGGTATTGGAAACTGTTAGCGACAGGTGACACAAACAAGCGCAAAAGGATCACACTTACCATGAACTCCCACACCTCCACACTCCACATCTCAACCTCCAACAACAACATCTCTGTCAGCTCTGGACGAGATTTCGTGAGGGCGGACACTTTTTTAATGAGAGTGTCGATGTCGGGGATGCTTGCGGACATGTCGAGGGTATAGAGGACATCTGGTTTCCCGCCTAAAATTTATACTCGCTGGACCGAGGCGCCCAGTCATGCATGGACCATCCACAGGAATGAATAGCAAGACGACCCAATCCCAGATCTGCACCCACCACAGCAACAGGTTTTGCGTCATCGTAGGACTCCAAAGCTAAGAGGGGGGTACTGTCAGGATCGCTGTTTTTCCAGGATACTCTCGGACAATCACTCCACCTACGATTCCGGCGATCACCGAATTACCCCATCCTGCCACCTTCATGCATATATCATTCCAATGCTGTTTCACGTTCGCTGAACTTCATATTCGCCAGGTCTCCACACTGCTCTGTCATTGTTTGCGCTGCTTACACCAACCCTGCATACCACAGAGTCACCATTTAGAAGCACAGACAGCGTACTCCGGGGAGGTCACTCCACCTGATCCCATCATGAGCGTTGCTACATACAGGCATATACCTTGTCCCTTCATCTGTGATGCAGCGCAAGAAGTTGGCCTTCTATACCCATGCTCTCTCTCATTTGCTCCCCCCTGCAGCGCTAGTTTACTATAAGTACTTTGCTTTTACATGTATATTCCCTAGTTCAATTATCATACGTCTACCTTGTTATTTGACCTCATACTCATTGCAAAAAACCCTAGTGAACTACCTACTACAGCCTCAGTAGTTTTACTTATCGGTGAGCTTGAACCTTTGATCTTATTCGCTATGCCCCCTTAGGGGCATCGCCGAGACCGCTATTCGCAACACTTTGCAGGAGTGTTCGGATCAGCGAAAGGAACACCTGAACTGGGGTGACCTTTCCTTGAAGGTGTACGCTATTCATTGCGTACTCTTCTTGGGTTATTCGCCACGACCGTAGGCCCATGTCGGGATACACTGACATTACATATTTACCCTAAAAACCAATCTTGACACATCCCAATACCTGAGACGAACTGTTCAGTTGATTTTCCTATTCAGTGACTTTCACAAGTCAAGTCAAGTTGCTTGCAAAAGCCACCTCATATACTGTCACTCGTTTATTGTTGTGCATTGACAGATCATCAGGTCAATCCATCTACAAACTCTCCTATCAAGCACATTCCCCTCAATTTGGAATATGCTTGGACCCCAATAGTGTCCTAGAACCTACGAACCTTGGTTTATTACTCATTACTGCTAAAAAATGCATTGTCTTCCAGTTGTATTAACTTGGACTAGTTATTACACGGATTTCAACCAAGGTAGAAATATTAAATTATTTCCGGAGTTGTGCTGCAGCAGTGTTTACTATTCCAATAGTCTCATAAACGACACATTCTGATAGATTGCGGAGTTAGCAATAACACCAAAGTCTTGAAGGGTTCCAAAACAGTACTAAGACCAACATCATGTATATAATGTGTTTTACATATAATATGTGAAATATG
>QFFB01002472.1:0-13244 GCA_003316465.1 Ramaria cf. rubripermanens | reverse complement strand
CCTGCCTTGATTGGTTTTTTTGTTGTTGTTTTTTATTGTTATTGTTGTTTGGGAGCGGGGTAGGGTTTGGGTTTTGAGTTGCTTTGCTTTGCTTTACTTCCATTTGTGTTGCTTCCCTTGCTTTCATGGCCTCTTCTATATTTTTCCTCATACTCAGAGGTTAAAGCTTAAGTGCTTGGCTCATAGCTTGCGCTTCGAGCATGCAGCATACACCCCGTGCCTCTCCCTTCTCTTCCGTTCCCTTTCTTTATTTTCTGTTATTGCGCATCTTATTCAACCTTCGTTTTTATCTTCCTCTAAAGAGTGTACAGCTTGGTGTCGTGCTTAGGGATTAGAGCTTGCGCTTAGAGCCTAAGCCTAATACGCGCCCCTTTCTCTTCCCTTTCATTCATTCCTTTACTTCCATCCCTTCACAGCATATACTTCGTTCCCTTTCTTTGGCCCTGGTACCTCTCTCCCGTCCGCGCCTCGTCCCGCATCCCGCATCCCGCATCACTTGCCGTTCTAGTGTCCCCGTCATGATCGTCCCATCACGCCCTTGTCTAGTCATTTTTCATGCCTTCTCACCAGTCATGATCGCCTCCCTTTTGCGGTCATTCCACCCGACGTTTCCCGACCCCATTGACCCACACCCGATCGGTGCCGTTTCTATTCCAAGTACTTAATCTTACAGTTATTTCTACTTCGGCATTTACTTTCATCTCCTACTTTTATGTTTATGCTTCTGTTTATGCTTACTGTTACTGTTTTCTTCTTATTCTTCTGCCTTACTATGCACCGCTCTTCTCTTACTCTTATATTCTTACCGTTCCTTCTTTCCTTCCTATTATCGTTACGGGTACAGTTATCCGTATACCCTTGCTATGCTATTCCTTACTCTCGCCATTGATTCCCTTACCCCTTATTATCCCTTATTAACCCTGACACTAACGCTGACACCGCTTCCCTTCTTTCCGTTTCGCCGCAGATTAAACCAAACTACCCAGGACGATCCTCCCATGTGAGTGTTGTGTCGTGTTTGTCCTTTGCTTCGCGTTCTTCGCCCTTCCTTCTTTCGTTTGCTTTTGTATTCTTCCTTCCTTTTCCGTCCTGTCGTCCTTCGTGCCTCGTTTTGGCACGTCCTTCCCTTGCGAGCTGTGGGTTGGCACGTCGTACCTTTCATCGTGTTGGTTGGTTGGCACGTCCTCGCGGCCGTCTGGTGGTTGCGCCCTTCCTCAATGGCGCCATGCCTCGTATCGCGGTCTTCCTCAATTGTCTTCGGCACGCCCTTCCTTCGGTGCGGCAATTATACTAGTGGCGTCCTTCGTGATATTCCTACCCTCTGGGCACCTCTGGCGTCCTACGTTCTGACGTTCTGGCGTAATGCTGTCATCGCTTACTATGATGGAGCCTCCAATACCCTCGTTGCCGGCGGAAATTCTCCCACTTTTCATTCCTCTTTGGGAGGTAGGGTTCAATCATTATTCATTCATCCCGCGGTTGGTTTCGTGTTCTGCCATCATTATTCATCCGTGCGCGGTGCGGTGCGGTGGTTCACTTCTGATCTATTGTGTGTGCCACGGTTGCTATTTCCGTCGCGGTCTCGCCGTTGAGTGTGTGTGGGTTGTGTTCCCATCACGCGTCACGGCTAGGGTATTCACCGCCTTTTTGTTTTTTTTGTTTTTTCTCAGCCTGGTTTGAATTCGTGACTGGGCTTTCCAATCTTAATTGTTGATTGGCATTTGCATTCGTGACGTTACTATTTGTGGGGTTCCCACCGGGCTCCCGATGATTCGGTGCAATCAAGGCTCACTCGCCTGGGTTTATATTTTCTTCGAATGCACGCCTCAATTCATCATACTTATCATATATTCACACTCAACTCGCCATTCATTCATCCATTCATTCGTTCATTAATTCTCGTCCGCTTCGTTTACTTACTCATATTGGGTTTCACCCCCATTCAATCGCCATCGTCTGCGTTCCGGACTCCTAACCCTATTCCTCGGCACGGTTCCTGAATCCTAAATCCTAATTCTATCTCTCGGCCGTGCCCCCATGTTCGGTACAGGCATGTTCCATCTATCTACGCGCGACGTATGGTTTTCGTGATGGTCGCATATGGTATGCGGGTTCTTTCCGCGCTCGCATCTTTTCTTTTGTTTTCTTTTTTTTTCTTTTTTTTTTCTTTTTCGCATGCGTGGTTCTTTGTTATATGCGTTTCTTCGAGACGGGCCGCGGGGATCCGGTGGGTGGTGAGGATGCGTGAGCGAGTGCGAGGTTGTGCCGGTGTGGTTGGTGATTGGTGTGGACTGTGGACTGTGGATTGTGGATTTTGTATCTAGACGGTGGAGGGTGGTTTCACGTGATGTGTGGCTAACGGTGTTGGTGTTCCGTCGGTCGGTTGGGTGTATTGGGGCTTTACGTTCCATGTCGCGTTTTCGTGTTCTGAGCTTCGTGTCGTTGTTGTCGGCTGCTGCTGCTGCTGCCCGCTTTTGCTTTCTGAGCTCAGGCCCTCAGGATATCACCTCCCTCGTCACGCACGTCCGCGTCCGCGTCTTTCACGCGTTCACGCAGCCATCTGCCGCCCTATCTCGACTATCCTGCCCCTCCCGATCTCATCTGTCCCAACCCTTCTCCCCCTGCCGATCTCGTTTGACTTTCCCTACCCGGACGCAATTTGTCCTGCCCTCTCTTCCATTCACGCTGCCCTGCCTCGTCCCTACCCCTGGCGTGTCCTATCCTGCCAATCGCACCCACGGCAGAACAATTCCTCCCATCCTAATAATGCATCCTTCCGATGCCTCATTCCAATCCTATTCAATCCTCCAACTTCCCACGCTCCACGCCCAGGCAGCGCCTACACCCTCGTCACACCCTCTACCACCTTCACCGAACCAGTCACACCTCACCCATTCGCGAGTCCTGGTCCCTACCCCAATTTCACACCCCTCATGCGAAGATGCGCCCAGGCCCGGTTTCGGCCCGGATCCATACACTATAACGTCGCATCGCTGAGTGCGGGCCGTGTCGGTGCGATAAGTCCCAAAGCCAAGCTTCCGCCAAGTCCGCGGACACGCGACACGATTGGGCGATGCGTGCGTGCATGCGATATGGGCAATATATACGGAATATGGATTATGAGATTATGATATGGGGGTGGGGGGGTGGATGGTTCGAACATGCATGGGGCATGGGTTGTCGTTATCTGGACGTTTTTTTTTTTTTTGCGTTGCAGGTTCGATAAGTATTGGGCGAACGTGTGCGGTTTTATTGAGTGCGTTTTTTTTTTTGGGGATATCTCGATTCTGGATTCGGGGTTCTGGATTCTGGATTCTGGACTCTGGACTCTGGACTCTGGACTCTGGGTGCTCGACGCGTGCGTTGCATTGCAGGTTCGAGGTTCGATATTATTAGGCGGCATTTGCGATATGTCATAAGCATGCAACAATGGTACGGTATGGTGATCGTGGTGATCATCTCACGTATACATGCGTGCCGAGACCGATGTCATACACGCTATCATCGATTCGGGCAACCATCTGTGGAATTGAGGCGTATGGGGAGATCGGTGAGCAACTTCTATTTGCGATGAAGATCTTCCCGATTTGAAAACGATGGTATTGGATAGACAGATGGAGATGTCACGCTGCATGCTAAGACGTCGCAAGCAATGATGGGCACCTAAACCACTTTTATCTATGATCACTCATGGAAACATGGAAACATCCACAGCGGTACATATAGGTCCACCGACTGGTTCGGACACCCACATCCAGACACCCACACCTCGTCATACACCTCGTCATACACCTCCAGACTGCACCGCAAATACGTGTGGGTATTGTACGTTGGACCCGGAATGGGTGGCGGGTTATGGGTTATGTGAGGGCCTGCACACACACATCCGCGTGTTCCATGGAGACTATTTCGCGTCCGACTGTCATCCTCAAATGACGCTCACACACCTTGAAACTTGACGGCGAAAATCCGCACCACAATCGCGGTGGTGCTCACAAGCTCGGGGCGTTAGGTATCTATGGGCTGTCGCTGCGTTGCGTCACTGCGGTCTCTCAGTTAGAATCCGTGGTGAGGTCGGGATGATTGCCTCTAGTGTTGGGTCTCGGTTTTCCTATGTGTCCTGGTCTGCGTCCTCGCTGTGATCTCGCGATGCTGCGGCGCATCCTGCGCTGTCATCCCGATTCCTCTAGTCCCAGCATAGCTGTACTATAGGGTTGGACTCGGCCCAGCTTGCTCCACAGACATACGCCAGAGTCGGGCCTCGAAAACCCGTGTCAAGACGTCCTCCGCGCCGTGTTCAATGACGTGCCAGAAGACGTCCTTCAGCCCCATCGCGTCCAGACATGCCGCCGTGCGCCGAAGCCGTGTTCCAGACTCGGCGCTCCCACCCAGCGCCGGGACTAGGCATGTGGTTCAGACGAGCATGTTGTGCATCCGTGGCTGGTGATCGATCGGGATGCGGTGCCGTCTCGCGTGGGCGTAGATGTGGATTTGTCGGGCGGGTTGGAGAGGCGGGATGGCGGTGGGTGGGCTGGGCTGGGCTGGGCTGGGCTGGGCTGCTAGATGTCTGACGTGAGGGATCTGACGACCAGGCGGACGTGTGGGTCCAGCGTCAGGCGGACATGCGGAAGTCCGGTTTGCGGACGTCCAGGCGGGTGTGTGGCGGGCGGCCCCAGCGTGTGGAAACTCAACGGGACATGTGGATGTCCTTGGCGTCTAATCCTGGCGGTCCACCGGTGCAGTTGTGGAAGCGCGGTGTTCTGGTGCT
Source organism: Ramaria cf. rubripermanens (assembly GCA_003316465.1). Classification (NCBI taxonomy): domain Eukaryota; kingdom Fungi; phylum Basidiomycota; class Agaricomycetes; order Gomphales; family Gomphaceae; genus Ramaria; species Ramaria cf. rubripermanens. The sequence continues at coordinate 8,476 of QFFB01002472.1, read as the reverse complement.
GGTGGCGTGCTCGTTCTCGTTCTCGTTCTAGGTTCTGGATCCTGGGGGGCTGGTGCCGTTCATACTCATATTTATTATTATTCTAGGACGGATCTAGATCTATGTCTCGATGTCTGTGATGCATCGTGATACAGATCCAGCCTTCCAGCCTTCTCTCTCCTCTCCCTGTCATGCGATGCGGTGATGATCGTGTTCTCCGTGCAGTGTAGTTGATGATCGTCCTCTTTCGTGCACCACTGATGATCTTCTTCATTACACTTCGTTTCTTCTCCTATACATTCATTTGCCATTAAGTTACGCATGCCACTATTCACCTGCCCTCCCACCTCGCCTCACCACTGACTCTTCTCTATTCCCCCCTAGATCTGTAATGCCGGCTTCCTAGTCGCACCCCACTTCCGGAACATGGGCGTCGCCACCGCGCTCGCACGCTCATTCATGTCATACGCGCCCCGCCTCGGGTACAAGGCCAGCATATTCAACCTGGTGTACGTGACCAATGTGGCGAGTGTTAGGTGAGTCGGTATTTATGTTTGTGATGTGGGGGTGTTAGGGGATTGGGGGTGTTATTAGGCCTTAGAATGTGGGCGTGATTGGATTAATGGGGTATTAGGAGTTTTTTTTTTTTTTTTCTTGTGGGGGGTGGCCATTGATTCATGTCTGTGATGGGCGGAGATGACTTAATTTTGGGGGTGGTTGGATGGTAGGCGTTTGTGTTTTAAGGCGGGCGCGTATGGGTCTGGAGCGCGGGTCAATGTCTGATGTGGTTATGGGTGCGCGGCGTTGATTGATGGGGAGTGCGGATACAATGGTGTCTGATGTGGCGGTTGATTGTGGTACAGTTTGATTGCGCACGGTACGAGGCTGATTGGAAAAGGGGCTTGCAAGTCTGATCGCAGATTCCAATTCGCATGGGTGCAGTGGCAGTTCTGAGTGCATTGCTGGTACCAGTTATGCTGTTAGTCCTATCGCGGCGAAATAACGGCACCTCTATTCTTCTCTGATTTACACATGAATTTTTGTAGCTGTAGCTTCCCGCTTCCTGCCAGTGGCATACTTCCTTCCTGCTTCGCTGGCATTTCCCCGGCGCTGCTTACCCCTTAAGCCTTTTTTGCGCTCTGCTTTTCTTGCTGAATCTTTCTTGCCCTCGGCACGCCTGAAGATTTCTGATTTTCCATGCACTTGTGCTTAACGATTACTTATTACCATATACTTACTGACCCTTGATATCTTTTACTAGAATATGGGACGGTCTCGGCTTCGAGAAAGTAGGGCGTATTCCCAGAGCGGGAAGGCTGAAGAGACGGGAGGAAGACGGTGGTGGAGATGAGTATGTCGATGCCTGGGTTGTGTATAAAGATTTTGGGGAGGGTGAGGGTGTTGCAAGTGTCGATGTGTGAGCTTGGGATTGGGTATCGGGCTCCTGTCATCGATTTGGGTTAGTTGTTTGAATAACCTCGTAGATTTGGATATGGATATGGCTCTTCGCTGGTTGTTTGGATGACCCTTCACGCGCGAGTCACGCCTCATTTGGACGGCTCCACCCACAGTCGACATTTGGAAATGGATGTTCTCATGCGTGAAATAATGCCGTCAGCAGTAACGGTGGTGATATCATAGCTGTCGTCCTTGAGTGGCTATTGGAATATTCCAACTTTGGTTCTGATATGTGGTCTTTGTCAAGACGTTGGATATGTCCCTCGATGGGTTATTTCACGTCTGAAATTCTATATACCGAAATACATGGTACTTGCAGCTTTACAATAGCAACTCTTTTGCAAATCTCCCTGAAATATCGATCCCGCAATGACCTCACACCATGAGCGCTGTCAGGCTCCCGCACCGTCGTCCGCAGCGCCCTGTACAGTAATACGTGGACTGTCAGTTTGCGCACAGCGGGCGCACCGCCCACCAAGGTCGCTCGGTACGCACTTCCCGTGCCAATACACGCAACTTTTTTATTATCAAGTCTGTCTGCCCTGCCCCTGCCCCTGCCATTAGCTAGCTAAGGACTCTCCCGCTGATCCACCACCTATCCGTCGTCACCAGCCAGGCTGGCAAGTGTTTTCACTTATCGCTGTACTGCTTCAGCGCCCACGCTTCCCTTCCTCGCGCCCTCCTATTCTTTGCTGCCCCTTTTATACTCTCCATCACCTCGCCTGTCAGAGTAATAGATCACATACCTATGGTCCATAAGTATTCTCGTGGCTAGGGTGCCGTGCGTGTGCTCTAGCCGGCTCTCTATGGAACTCCCCGCATGTCACCGAAAACTGGCACACGTGAGCATGTATGGTGTCTGCTGGCCAATCGCCTCCGAGACAACTAGCCGAATAAATCGCCATCGAGCAGTGATTTCCATTCTAGGTCCCTTCCTCTCGCGACCTGCTCTATACAAAGTTCTGCATGATGTGTATATCATTGTCGGCCTACAAAGGGGGAAAGGCTGTGTTGTAGCCAGTTTGCCACCTCAACTGCGACCTGAATCGCGCAATAATGCTCGTATTGGCTATATCATCCGACTGCAAGTGTTTCTCCCCCTAGATGTCTCCCATCTATGTCAGTAAGTCTAAATATCTTCCATTTCGATAGAAACAGACTGGTACCGATCATAATATCATTGCCATTCACGTCGCCATCAGCTCATTTAGACAACGCGCGACAATGCCAACTCCTTCTAACACCATGTCTCTCTCACGTGTGTCCAGCTTCGAACCCATCTTGCCCTCAAACTTGTCTGGATGCCAACGGAGCAGTGCCTCTCTGATTCGTTCCTTACGTGTTTTGGTTTCTGGTTTCCCGGTCTCGCCGTCCAGGCCATATAGTAGAAAGACAGAGATACGGTCTTCTGTGAGGTCTTCTGTTGCACTGGGGACGGTGAACACGGGCCAGGGTATGTCTCGGAATCTGAGTGGCTTGGCGGGTGGCTCGGCGTTTGTATATTTCGTCCATACTGCCTCGTAGTAATCCCATGCCTCCCGTCTTCGTCGTCCCTCCTTGAGCTCTCGCATGACCTTACGCTCAGCCTCCCGTTGCCGCTCTAGGCGTGTGGTCTCCTCCCGCGCCTTGCGCTGCTCCTCTTTACGAGCTTTACGCTCCGCCTTTTTTCGCTCCCGTTCCTCCATTTCGGCTTTGTGTGTCCGCCTGCAGGACTGTTAACCCACTTATCACAAGCATAGCCAAGATAACTCACCGCCACATTCCCTCCCTGATCCACTCGGCGTACTCCTCGTCCGGCATCTGGTTTGGATCCTCAGATGGGTGGTCAAACAGATCGCGCCCGTCGACATGACTATGGTTTTTCCACCGGTTTGGAACATGCCCATAGGCATTCAAGCGCGCCTCCACCCCATCCAATCGGTGGTCATAGTCGTCTTCCATCGCGTCAAACAGCTTCTCTCTGAACAGCCGCTCCTCTACTTCCGCGCGCAGCTGCTCTGCATCAATCTTCATCGAACCCTCGGGGGGTATCCATCCCTCCTCGTCTTCCTCGCCGTGTCCATCTGCATCTCCCCGTCCCCGCGGACTCGCACCTTCCTGTGTGGGGTGGCTGTGGGCCTGGTGGTGGTTGGCGGCCTTGCGCTCGGCTCGCCGTCGCTTCCGCCATTTGCGCTCTGCACGCTCCTCAGGCGTCTCCTTGAGGTGTAGCTTGCCCATGTGCCAGACACTGCACAGGAATCGGTGCCGGTAGGTCACTCACTGAGAGCTGGTGCTACGTCACGTGCCGCGACATGCGCCTAGACACGTGACTTCACGTGATGGAAGCGCGAAGGATCTTAAACGCATCGCCACCGTGTGGCCCAGTCATCTTGATTCATAGCAGGTCCCGGGCTTAGTACTTATCCTAGCGGGCGCGCCGCTGGTAGCGCTGAAGAAAATCTTCGCGAGCAGTTGGGCCACCCCTCTATTATCCACGTTGAGCTAGACATCAAGGGAACACGTGTATGTATGTTCTTTACGGAGGCCGTTGACTCCAATTTCGATTTATCGCACGCATCCGCAGCTTTTACACACGTCAATTATAGTACACGATATCATTCGCAGAATTGCTTATTATCCACCTCTGCGCCTATGCTATGCTTTCAGCGTCGACAGGCTCGCACAATTAATTGTTGAAGGAAGAATATTACAGTAAAGCTTCCATACTGCAGGGTAGTCCGCGCTCGTCAAAGGCTTATTGTTGTTCTCAGGAGTCAGTCCTGTGGCGCCCAAAAAGTTCCTTAGAGAAGTCAGCGCACATATGATAAGTCTTTAACAAAGTCTGCTAAGCCCCTCACCGTCCAATGATGCCTGATCTCTGTAATTGTCATCAAGTACTGTAAACTTAGCCAACCGCCGCTCAACGTCGAACTGCTGTAAGTCTGCATCTCGATTCTCCAGACAGCACAGTGTGAGAATTCCGTGCATGGTTCGCAAATGTCAGATAAATGATCAGCAAAGTGCCAATTGCTTAGATCGTCAGCCCACTTTGGCAAGTTAGCCATTGCCATGGCACAACTTTTTCAAAGTATATCCAGCTGCAGTGCCACCACCTATATGATCCTTCTTAGCTTCATGCAAAGGCATGACACTCTTCTGATGTGACCTATCATTGAGGTCCAATTATCTTCAAGGCATGTAACATCTAGCATATTCGGTCCTTTAATTCGAAATGACGAAGAGCCTCCCAGCCTCAGTTCCAATCTCGTGTCTGTTACTGAAGGATCTATGTATGCGACGTTCCACGAGGCACGACGGCTGCGGTAAATCAAACAGAGAGACATATAGCTGTGACAAATTGAATTTCGGTAGCGTGTTGTCAAATTCATGACGAACCGCCAGCTCGAGAGTGATCTACACATCGGCTTATTCGGGTATATGGAAATAAGGCCAAGGGATCGCTACAGGTCAATTGTTGAGGGTTGCACGCAGAGTACACCCGCGTATCTAAGGACATAGCTTCACCCTATGACCTCTGTTGCACCATGCTGTGTCAACATATCTCGGCTCTTGGATGTGCCAAAACGCCTCAGGCTCTGGTACGCGCATATTCCAGCAGGTACACATCACTTACCGTAAACTTTGGGGTCATAGCGGCCAGCGATCGACGGATCTACCTTATTAAATCACTTTGAGCACACTTACCCGGGCTGAATAAACATGTCACTTTATCATACATGGTCTTAACGTTGATAACCCCCTGAAGATCATATAAACTTATCCGAGTCACAGATAACTGTGATGTTCCTCTCCATCGACGGCTTTGGGTAGCTTCTGCGATGGTTGTTGTCTGGGGACCACCTGGGAGCACTCGCTACTGTCAATTGTTGAAACTGCAAGCAGATGTTTATCCAAGGGCACAAGCTCGGGACTCCCAAGAAAACCCCGTCGTTCAATTCTCCACCTCAGCTCTAGGATGCACCAAAATATGCATGCCTTATACACGCACAGTCCAGCAGGTAAAGAGCACTTACCGTAACTTCGCCGTGGCGGTCAACCGCTCGACGGATCAATCTGTTAACTCGCCTTGAGCACACCCGTTGGGGATGAACGCGCGGCGTATAGTCATGGTCTTAACGATGATAACCCCTCGGGGCTGCAGATCATATAAGTTTATCCAGCATAACTTTGATGTATGTCGTCCATTTAGGACAATGTGTAGATTCTTTCATAAATATAACTTGGGCGATGCACTAACCTTGCTGTCTGGAACGTGCGGGGAAGATGCATAGTCAGTCCTTCACGCTTTCTCCGGGCGCTTGGTACTGTCCGTCGCCCATTAATGAAGATTTCTTCTTGGCCTATCATTAATGTTTTATAGTGAAACGTAACCCTTTTTTGCTGGAATGTAGGATGGTATATCAAATGGCACGCTGTGATGAGGTGAACGCGACGTTTGGATAGTGCGCTGCCGATGCATCTGGGGTTACATTCCAAGGTTCTGTTAAATTATGACTAGGATGAAAGCTCTGTGATAGAAGACTCACCGCATTAGCGAGGGAGTACATTCGACACACTTTTAAGTGCGTCCCAGAAATTTAAAGGGATTCCAGGCGGCAGAATCATAGGTACTCTCGGGGTGCATTCTTCAATGACTTTAACTTCGAATGGGCCAAACGTGCCGAGAAATCTCTTTGAAAGTTTTGGGCAGCGTGAACTGCCGTGTTTAGCACCGTGACAGAGATGTGGGTTGGGCTGTACGAGAGAATCTTCTTAATCCGGTGATGAAAATCGGCAAGGGTAACTGGAGGTGTAAGGCAGGACTATTCAGTCTCATAACAGCCGTGATAAGATGGAACAGGTGAGACGTTCTAGTGAGATAAGTCACCGCCTTCGAGATGCTGTATGTGGAATAACCAACGCCCAAAGGATGCTTCATGTTTCTCCCTGCTCCGTTGCACCGGTTGAACCTCACACACAAAGCTGTATAAGAAGGAGCCAATGCAGGAATAGGCGGCAGGATTATTTAGTATACCCAAGTCGTGATCAAATGAAATCTTTAAGATATAGAGAGATAAGTTACCGCCTTCAAGGTGCTGTATGTGGAATCGACGCCTGCATGTTTCTTCGTGTTACCCTGTTATCTAACTTCAGACGCATGACTCTACAAACAGCGGGACTGGATGTGAGAATAAGAAGACCCAAAAACTGGCGGACGCAACACCCTCGTGGTTATTAGGTATTAAAGGAGTTAGGGTTTGTGGAGAGGGTGAGTCAGAAGAATGACAAATTGGGATGCGATTGATGAATAGTACGGTATAGTCGCATGTGGTCTTGGTTCACATTTTGATGCCGTTCTTCCACAGGATTATCAGATTGATGGATCCACGCATGCATAGGCATAGAGCGGTTCCGGGGATGATTGTGAATCATAGAAAGGTATCTCAAACTCGTGCAAACGCTATATATGTCAGATGATCCTGTTGAGGCAACGTAGTTGAAATCCTAATATCCCTTGGCTTGGAAAGCTGTGAGCCTCGTTCGAGTTTTCACAACTAAGCCATAGACCTGGTAGTCGGTTCGCGCAGAGCAGGCAAAATAGTCCCTTACAAACCTGCGGAAATACGACATTGACGCCAAAAGTGTGAAGGCAGGGAAGAAGATTAGGAAGGCGGTCACTTTGGGAACAAAGGCGGTAAGAATATACCGGCTTCTTGCAGTTTGGTCGTCAGTTTGTGAAAACTTCTCATGTCTGTTAAAAGACGTTGATCGTCAGTTAAGATGTTGCCTGCAATAAGAATACTTCTATAAAACGTAAGTCCCTAGGGATTCCCAGTAGTATTATGACCGAGGGAGAGTATCGGCAATGTGGATCCTCCTTGTGCTGACCAATGCACTTTCCAGTAAACAGGAAGTTCGGCTCTAATAAAATATAAAACAACAACTCAACGATCGCTGAGTAGGGAGTACTGAGTACTGAGGGAGTTAGAATGTTTTTTAAAATAACAAAGATAACGGGACGTGTGGATGACTATAACGCCGAGCCGTTAGCCATACATGATTGCAGGTTCTTGAAATGCTGAAAGCTTACTGAAAAATCTCAGGAAAAAGTCCCCCAAAATACTCATATCCGAACCCTATGTGTGTGGAGGCAATTTCAGGTGTCAGCATAATTGACAGCATGTACATCGATATATAAACGAAACACGCTGTTTCAGCGTGGATCAGAAGAATTTAGCGCAGCCACAGTCAGCTTAGTCAGCCAACCCGCTCGCTGGACATCCCTGATACTTCCTCTTTCCGACTTCATGAAATCCCGGCGATGGTGCCTTCTTCCGCATCTAGATATCCTTGTTTGTCGCCCTCGTCGTTTTGTCTATGAGACGTTTTCAGCACGCTGTTATCAGGTTTCGGCCACTTCGAAGCATCCTTTTATCTAGGTCATTGGGCACATCTTGCTTCGGCTTCACCGTCGACGCTCCTCGTTCTCAGTGGCTGTCATATCCAGGCGCCAGGGATTCATCGTGCCTACTCACAAATGCGTAACTCTCAAGGTGACCAGCTTGATGAAGGGGGACCTGCACCTCAGCCTCCGTCAAAGCAACGAGCACCGTCAACTGATCTTCCCCCCCTCCCTGTACAGCCCGTTAACATACCGGGGGGATGGGGGGGGGCTCCTGCAACGTTTAGTATTACAAACAATCCATCTCTAGACGCGGCGCTTACAACAGTCATTGGTCTTGGTTTAGGTAAATTTATTAAGGCGTTTGTCACAGGAAGTTTTAATGACCATTTCTCTGCTAATGGTACTGGACAGTATTCTTGGGTGGTGTAGCATATGTATCGTGGTATAAAAAAAGTGTTCTTGACAAGGTGATCATGTCCGGAGCCGGTTTCATGTGGTTCTATTCCTGACTCTGATGTTTCTTGTAGATGGAGCAGGCGTTTGCTGCTGGCTATGATCCAGCGCTCGAGCTAGCGAAACGTTCTAGCACTCCCCAATATTTAGTGTCTGATGATGGCCATGAGGGATGGAGCGATGTTTCTAGCGACTGGAACA
>QFFB01002471.1:0-17560 GCA_003316465.1 Ramaria cf. rubripermanens | reverse complement strand
GAAGGACGCGAGGAAGAGGAGGAGAGAGGAGCTGGGGTATTTATACTAAGAGGAAATGTGGACAATGGACAGAGAGCTTTGTCACGAGTGGACTATGGTCAAAGTGTGGACTATGGGAGCAAGTGGCCGGAGTCACATGACTCGTGTCATAGACCCTGGACAACGGCAAGCTTTGTCCAATCCAGCTCACTGAGTTATCGGAGACTAACGCGTCCACAGGACTCGTTTTTGACATTGAAGTGCTACAAAGGTCGAGACGGTTGTATACATTGCGGGATACCTGTTCACCATCCTCTCCATACGCCACCTCGTTCACAACCCTCTACTCCACGAAGTTGACTTGTTTCTACCCCTGCCGTGCAAGCCGCGTTCATCGCAACAGACTATGTCCTCCTTGGATGCCTAACACAACACCTGTACACCAACCAGCACCTCATGACACCGCACCGCTCATTTCCTCATTTCATCTGATGTGACCACGTTTTGTATATACTAGGAGGCTCCTCGTAAAAGCACAAGTGATTTGACGAATACTAGAATTATCAGCTTCCGCCATGCGCATCCTCACCCTCTGCGACGAAGAGGCAAAGGTGACTGAGTGTCCGTCATGATGTGCTAAGAATGGATGCCTCAATTGAATTTAATTATGCACACGTTGGACAGCTGCGCAGATCAGACACGCAGATCATCGATTTCCCTCTCCCACACCAGGTGCACCGGGTGGCAGTGGAGAAGCTTGCCGCTCTAAAAATGTTGGACCATGGGCGGTGTCACTACGCAAAGGAAAAGGTGTACTGTCGCTCTTAGAGTGTCATTTCATCCCTTAGTTTCTTCGTAAATACATACCGTCCTTCTTCGTCAATACATTCCGTCCTTTCTTCGTTGAGTCGTCCCTTACTTTCTTCGTGAATCCATCCCGTTATCAATACATTTCGTCCTGTCCTCGTTGAGTCGTCCCTTCGTTTCTTCGCTGATTCATGCTGTCCCTTCATCGTCGATCCATCCCATCCTTTCTCCATCGTTCCAGATCCATCCCGAGCAGCCGTGTTACATTCTATCATTCAAACATTGCTTCCTTCCAGTCTGTCACGTTTAGTGTCATCCTGAATAAATGAATCATATTGTAGGTATCGTACTGGATATCGTGCATTGCATGCAGTGTTGTGCGTTCCCTCTCATATATAACGTACTCACCCCTCTCGTCGCGTTTATAAAATCATATCACTTACAGGCGTGGTACAAACCTCGGACGGGACGGGATGGACGTCGTGCTGTGTAAGTTCCCAGCCTCTCAAGCCATGTCAACACGGCTCAATACATATCATGCACTACACGCTTGGTTCAAACCATCACGTACAAGTAAGGGACGGGGGGGAAGTGTGACGTGTTGGTAGGACGCGAACGACAGTATCGGGCGAGAAGCAACGCATGCACGCACAGCACACGAGTCCACAATCATAGAGTATCCCGCTGGACTGACACCAACACCAACACGGCCCTACGTGACGCGACGTGAAAGAAATCCCACATCCCAGCCACGAAACACAAACACGTACCTCACCCCAGCTAAACCACAATCTCAATCTCTCACCCGGTGCACAATCCTCGAAAATCAGAATCCCACCCGCCCACCTACATAACATGTCCCTCACTACACATAACGAGGCCCCATGCGATGGTGTTGTTGGTGATGGTGGAGTGGCTGGTGTGGCTACGGCGAATATGAGAGTTGGTGTATTGCAGAGGCTATTGAACAGAAGCACTAGAATGGGAGATGTCCCAGTGAGAGGTACTAGAGGCAAGTTGAATCTAGCGGATAGCCGCCAGATGCCCATTGTACGAAATGTGTGCAGTAGGCTGTATACACATATGCAGCCCGCTGTAAATACATCATCTGCCTGTTGCTTGGGCCAAGTTATGGTGCGCATTCACTATCTTGCGTGTCCCTCTCCTCGTTTGTACCCGTGATTGCAAATGGTTCGCTGGCACTGTCCTATGAGCAATACGGTGACTAGTCACTGTAAGCCCCTGCCTGCCAGAACGGTTCCCCCACACCGTTCACACCCTCTCGTCCACACCCCTTCTTATGGTGTACAGCCACCATAGCCTGTCCATCGCTGGGGCCTTTGCTATGGTGCACGGACACCGTCCCCCCCCGTCCGTACGATGCACACCGTCGCCCTGTATATGGTGCATTGCCGTTAGACTCGCGTCCACTGATTTGGTGCAGTAGCGCTATACGCATATGGTACTGCTGCACCACACTGAGTGCTCCAGATATTGCGTCGCTACACCAGACTGGCCTGCACCATCACCTCTGGCTATCTACTGTGCACACGCACCCTACGTATATATGGTATGGTGCGTGTGCACTATGGTAGATACGGGTGTACGGTGCGTACGCCCCGTAGGTAGATATGGGGACACGGTGCGTACGCATCGTACATATAGACAGGGGTACGGTGCATGAGCACCATGGAGTAAGGGGGCAGCCACAGCACGCGCGCACCGTACTGCCCTCTATATCGATGGTGCGTGGGCACCATATCCCCCGCTCTAATGGCTCTATGTATGGTGGATACGCACTATACCCCCCTCTCTACGTACGGTGGACACACCGTTCTCCCGTCTCTACGTATGGGGCCTACGCACCGTGCATCCTTCTATACATACGGTGCACATGCACCGTACCGTTGTATGTATATATGATGCGTACGCACCATACCCTTTGTTATGAATAAAATAAAAAGATATAAATAAATCATTTATTAATGACGCCGCTGATGATTCCCAGTGTTCTATCACCGGGATATTATCTATAGATGATCTCATTATACTCTATATCAACCCCTATCCCTCACCCATCACCGAGACCAAACATATACAGGACCGACCCATGACACCATATCCATCACAAAAACGTCAATGTAATCGTCAATATCAATGTACATGCATTATATTAGTGCCTCTATCCTGGCACATGGAACCGTCACGTGCCAAGTGTACCTGCGATGGCATCATAGATCAGGTCCAACGCTGATCAATCTACCCCGCACATACATACGTCACGTAGACGCCTCGTATCTAATAATAGATGTGTATTGTCTCGAGATGTCCCTACATTGCCGTCACTGCATGTAGGACAACCAACAAGTGTGTTTCTTCTATGTCAATGTCAGTTTGTACTTTACATTCACTACTCCCTATGTCACACCCCCCATCCCATATAATTACTCTTTTGTTGGTTACTTACTGCGCCTCCATCCCTGCCATCGTATTACATAAGCAACCTGAGAAATATTACTTACACTCATCAGAATTAGTTAAATAGTTCGAAGTATGTATACTATCACCGGTCAGGATGTGGATCGGGTCAGGATGTGGATCACTTGCACATTCCACCACCCCTGGAACATTTGGGGGTGCCAAAAATTATTGACAATTATGATTAACATATCATGAATATAACTACATTTTTTTGATGAAAAAAAGCAGCTGTGTTGGAAGATGGGGGGCTATATATGCAGGCAGCACATGCTTTTAGCCTCCCTATGTGGTCATTCAGCCTTAAAATAATTGGTAAAAATCATATTTCACATATTGTATGTAAAACACATTATATACACGATGCCGGTCTTAGTACACTGTCTGGATAGCCAGGTTCACTTTCAAGCATGCGGAGTGTGACAGCCCGGCAGGCTGCGGCGAATGTTAACAAATGTGACAAAGTGTGACCCAAAATCGCCGGCATCCTGATCCACATCCTGTCTTGCACATCGGATGTCTCTGGCAACACAAACTCTGACTTGTTTGGTAATAAAAGTTGATAGGCATATAATTTACATGCAATCAAAGATTCTCACAAATTTTTAAAAAATTATTGCAAGTATCTGATTATTTATTAATAAAATGAGGAAAGTGATCCACATCCTGACCGGTGATAGTAGTAAAATAAGTAGCAATAACACTCACCCCTCAAAACCAGTTCGAAGTTCTTAGTTAAAGTGGTAGTCAAGTTATATTGCAGTTTACTTGAAGTTCTCTCTCATAACAAACCTCTATTCAATTCAGCTTCATTTGAAGCTTGAATTACATTCTCCCATCGTATAAAACAAATATCACAAGACCCTTTATACGTACGGTTCGTGAGCACCATACCCTTTATACGTATGGTTTGTGCGCACCATACCCTGTCTGTATTAATGGTGGACACGCACCGTGACCCCATCTCTCCGCATAATGTGTGTGCCCTGTATGGAAACGCAGTGGTAGGGTGCCGATGCACCATACCCACGTGGATACATATGGTGCGTGGTCACCATACAACAACGTTTCCATAAGGGGCACATGCACTGTGGAACCCCCACGCCTGTCCGCACCGTGTGCCCTGCTCTACATACGTTGCGTGAGCACCATAGGCCCACTTTGTTGTACAGGGCATGTGCACCTTAGAACCTTTATTGCAATATATGGTGCGTGCGCACTGTCACTGTATACCTCCTCACCACGGTGCTTGCGCAGCGTAACCCCGTATTTACGTGCGGTGCTGGTGCAGGCGTCGTACGTTCGCGCCTCCTCCTGTAAGGTACGCCGGCCCTCATCCACGCTTCCCCCCTCTGCCCACATATCGTGCATCGACAGTATGTGTGCAGATGCATGCTTCATGATACCTTCGACCCCGGGGATTAGGCATCATCTGCTGCAGACACTGAGGGAAGTGCGCACTCACCCTCAATTACAACTCCCATCAGTATGTGACCTACCCATACTGATTGGCTGCCTTCCAAACCATTCAATGCACCATGGTCTGCCCAATCAAGAGCTGCCACATAGCTACCTGTGATATCAGTGCAACGGTTACCTTCGTCCAGTGCAAAGCTGTTCTCATAGACATAGTGGTAAGGCTTGTGGGAGATGGGAAGCCACACATGAGACACATTTCGTGTGTTTGTCACGTGAGGCACAACAATACTCGCTTATGTAAGTGAGCACAGTTACATAAGCCGGTGGCATTTCACATTGGCTACCTTGTTGGTCCATGCACGGTCAGCTATCAGTCCCGAGCAATCGTGTACCGCAGGTCTTTCTATGTATATGGAACCACATGAAGCAGCGCCGCATGGAGGCCCGCAGAAGGTATGATACAAGTGCACTGACCTGTGTATCAGTTTATGTACACTATGTTTGGGATTCTTGTATGTTACACATGAATTGATATGACATCCTGATAGTGAATACTCAAGCCCAGAAAAAAATGACCTGGGATGGGTTTGATAAAATATTAAATGGAGAAGGGAAATGGGATGCAATAGGTTATGCCTTGGTGTATGCAGCAATGTGTGCTTTGTTACACAACATTATGTGCCTTGACTTGATTTGTTATGCAGTAATACATGCCGAGTTATACACAATAATGTGCCTCGGTAATAATAAGTGGGAGAATGGAAGTGACCAGGGAGAAACTGATGATTTATCACATGAGACTAACTAACTATTATATATAGCAAAATATAAGAGGTGTCCAGAGTTTTGTAACAAACATAGGATAAAAGTCCAGGTGGTGTCATCATGCTGTTACAAAAGCAAACAAAAAAGCATAGATTAATAACAGGGTCAACACACATTTGAATGCCAACTACACTTACATGTATAATCAGAGAATCACCATGTCTCTCCCATTTGCTGTTCCCTAGAGAAGGTATTCACCTTCACTATGGGAACCATTGCTGCTATATCACTGTCTTTGCACCTCACCCTGCATTCTGTAGGGGCATCGAAGAGAGGTACATGGTATATTCATCCATTCAATCTTGTGAAAGCTCCCATCATTAACCCAGCTGCATTCACCCACTGTTGCCCCCTCTGTCCATATTTTAGTTCAGATGTAGTTAGCCTCATTGGCCATCCTCTTCTACCTCTATCCCATTTGCTTCCCCATGCACACATGTTGATTATAAGTACTTGACCTTCATATGTATGTTCTCTAGCTTGAATATCCTATTCCCATATATTCACTTCACCTTCAGATTCATGTGTACAGTGGATTCAACTTGCATTGTGAGTCTGAGTGAGTCAGGGGCTCTAACAATCATATGTCAATTTTCTTATACTCCTATACTCCTATTTTTGTTCCTAGTATATTATGTTGAAGCATGTAAATAGACAATCTGACGGACATGCATTCTATACTTCTGGTTCTACCTTCCACACCATCACTTCCATTACTACCCTACCTTTACTCAGCTCTCCAATCCCCATGGCCCTCCATCAGCAAGGGTACCTTGTTCCTAATGGAATGTATGTTTCTGTCAAGATTGAATTTCAGAGTAAAGGTATAATGTCAGTGTAATTCTAACATGGGCCTACAGTTGTAGGAAATAACCCAAGAGTAGTACATGATGAATCGCACACGTCCTCAAGGAAAGATCACCCCAGTTCAGGTGTTCCTTTCGCTGATCTGAACACTCCTGCGAAGTGTTGCAAATAGCGGTCTTGGCAATGTCCCCAAAAGGGGTGTAGCGAATAAGATCAAAGGTTCAAGCTCACCGTTAGGCATAACTACTGATGAGGGATGAGGTCGTTGCACTAAGGATTTTTCTACTAGTGAGGAGTCAAATAATGGGGTAGACATATGATAATTGAACTAGAGAAGTATACAGGTGAAGTAGAAGTACTTATAGTAAAAAGCAAATGCAGGGGGGATGGATTGAGAGGGGCCAGAATACTGTAGAGCCATAACATGTGCTGGGACATGGAGTAAGGGTCAAACTACAACTTCATGGGGCATGGTGGCTGATGGGATCTAGGAGTGAAAACCGCCAGCTAGACCGGACTTCTGCATGTACTCAGTACCCCTGCACTCCATGGGGGATGCGAAGGATGCGAAATGAGGGCAAAGTATAATGGCATCATGTTAAAGATAGTGTTTGGCGACCAGCGAATAGGAGGGGGATAAACTTGCAGAAACCTTATGGATATCAGCGTGATGGAAGGATGCTGAGAAGATCGACCGAGTTTGCTGAATTCGAGATGTGAGAAACAGCAGTCATGACAGTTTCCCCTTACTGATGGATTGTTATGTCTGTGCATTCCATGCTCCTGTTCCACCTTCCATACTATTGCTTCCATTATTACCCTACCTTTACTCAGCTCTCCGATCCCCATGGCCCCTACGTCAGCAAGGATACCTTGTTCCTAGTAGAACATCTGTGTCCCCCTACTGACAGATGATGGGTACCTTTTTAGATATCATGCTTACGTCCCCTCCCAGTGCTATGATCCCCAATTCCACTCGTGATCTGTATTGAATACCTCTTCCACTCTGACTCGGAACTCATTACTGTTACCTACTTACATGTA
Source organism: Ramaria cf. rubripermanens (assembly GCA_003316465.1). Lineage (NCBI taxonomy): Eukaryota > Fungi > Basidiomycota > Agaricomycetes > Gomphales > Gomphaceae > Ramaria > Ramaria cf. rubripermanens. The sequence continues at coordinate 10,201 of QFFB01002471.1, read as the reverse complement.
CCCTCTAGTATATATACTCCTGTATTCGTACTAAGTAACCTCGGTTTGAATATTGACTACATTTAGTCTTAACCCTGTCCGTGGTGTTCTTAGTACACTACTGCCATTACTTCTGCACATACCATGGACTGTGCTGCAGTACTTGATCACTCCAACCCAAAGTCTTGGGACCCTGTGATTGTTCAAGAGGTGCAGCACATAAGCTGAAGCTGAAGTCCCTCCTGATCCACCTTCCGTTCTGCATCCTACAGTTTACACATCTGTAACATGGATGATAGGTACCTGTCTTAGATATCATTCTTACATCCCATTCCCATACTATGATCCCCAACTATGATCCCCAACTCCGCTTGTGATCTGCATTGTGTACCTCTTCCACTCCAGCTTGGAACTCATTACTCCTACCTACTTACATGTACCCTCTGGTATATAAACTCCTGTATTCATACTAGTTACCTTAGTTTGAATATTGACCACATTTTGTGTTAACCTTGTCCATTGTGTTCTTAGTACACTTCCGTCATTACTTCTGCTCTTCCACACTTCCGCACATACCGCAGAACTGTGCTACAATACCTAGTCACTCCTCTCCAAAGTCTTGGGACCTTGTGATTGTTCAAGAGGGGGGGGCAGGCATATAAGCTGAAGCCAAAGTCCCTTCTGATCCACCTTCTGTCTTCTGTCTCCCAGTTTACACATTTGTAACACCTAGGGTCCTCCAATGCTGGCTCATATCTCCCAGTGATGGGACTCAAGATGGCTTGGTATGCAGTACATACATGTTATATGCCCGGTAGTCACATGACTTGGTGTAACTTGACACATCCACAATGGGTATATGCATTGTGAATAGTCGTTAGTGATGCCATGAATGGGATATGTGGATGTGGATGGGTACAGTTGTGTGCAGGTGTTCATAACAAATTTTTACTGGGCTTGAGTATTCACTATCAGGATGCCATAACAATTCATGTGTAACATACAAGAATCTCAAACATAGTGTACATAAACTGATACACAGGTCAGTGCACTTGTATCATACCTTCTGCGGGCCTCCATGTGGCGCCGCTTCATGTGGTTCCATATACATAGAAAGACCTGCGGTACACGATTGCTTGGGACTGATAGCTGACCGTGCATGGACCAACAAGGTAGCCAATGTGAAATGCCACCGGCTTATGTAACTGTGCTCACTTACATAAGCGAGTATTGTTGTGCCTCACGTGACAAACACACGAGACACATCTCATGTGTGGCTTCCCATCTCCCAGACGACGCCTAATCCCCGGGGTCAAAGGTATCATGAAGCATGCATCTGCACACATACTGTCGACACACGATATGTGGGCAGAGGGGGGAAGCATGGATGAGGGCTGGCGTACCTTACAGGAGGAGGCGCGAATGTACGATGCCTGCACCGGCACTGCACATAAATATGGGGTTGTTGTGATAAAAGAGATATGAAAACAAATCATAAATATATTCCAATCAAATCCTCTTAGTCCTAGGAGGATATTCATAAGGTCTCTGTACTACAATATAAGAACATATATTGTACATATTACAAAACTACTAGTTCTAATATATATGAATATTATAATGTTATACCTTTGAGACAATATCAATGAGTGTAAAACTTCTGTATGAGTATATTTATTTTGGATGAAAAGATATCTCAAATGATGATATGAGGGGTTGGAGATAGATGGATAGCTGGGATATACAGAAGAAGTATATGGAACATAGAATAAATATATAGACAAGATGATGTGTATAATAGATTCTAGTACCGCCTGTTTCGTGAGTATCCAATTGAGTGAGTGTATGTGATACATCACTCCTTCTAATTTCCATGGGTTCTGAAATCTCCATACAGCAATCTCCATGCTGTAACAATATATTTGTTATACCTGTTCCACCGAAGGTTTGGTGCTTATGTAAGCGAGCCGATCTAGTGGTCATGCGGGGTAATGACATATGTGATCTGATCCACGATCCAGTCTTGATCCGGTGACGTAGTGGGTGTTAAAGGGCCGGTGAATGGTCCAATACTTTCTGAAATGTTATAGACCTTTTATCCTATAGATAAAATCCAAATAACTCATCCATGTTCTGCATTAGTCTTCTAGGACTAAGAATAAAATGATAGAAATAATTTTGTAATAATTTTCGTATTATTTTCTTTATCACAACAAGAATTGCACAAGCAGATCATACTACGACACAATTTGTGCTTCGAGGCACAATCTGCAAAAAGGTCAGGCAGTATCAGATCATTCCGTTTGTGCTCTTTCAATGGCATAATTAGTAACAAAGCATGGTTAGTGATAGCAGACATACCCAGTTTCTCTCTTTTCAAGGCTTGATCTCTGGCAAGTTCGACCTCCTGTTCTAACTTTGCATGTCACTTATCGAATTCTGCAACAACCATGTCCAGCACTTTGTCCCATGGACTGAGTACCCATGAATAAATCCTAAGCTTGCCTATAAACGCATCAAGAGTAAGTTTATATCCCAAGTACAACAATATAGCATGTACTTGCTTTGGTCTGTTCCCTTCTTAGTCTTGAATACACGTATGTCCATTATGCACATTGTGAAAATGTTCAAATACATATCAACTAGGCCTATAAATACAAAGGTCAGTTTGATAAGATGAGAATGATGGGAATTGATGGCATTTCTTACCTCTTGAATGCATGTTGATTCCTTGTACAGTAAAGTTGCATATTCATCATAGAGATGTAGCTTTTGAGCGATCTTTTCAAAGGCATTGGTAATCTTCTCAAAATATCTGGTGAAGTCACACACAACCTGTCCTATGCGGTCAAGCCTTGACGCAGTCGACATTCAATTTTGGAACAGCGAGGATACTCACGGTAATGACAAATCAAAGACAACTCCAAACTAGTCCGGCAAGTGCATTAGCTGCAACTCTTTGGTCAATGACCACAAAGAAGCACTCGAGAGGCTCAATGACCTTCTTGAATTTTTGCACATATTTATAAGAGCAACTCTCCTTAAGCTGCTTGTTGCAGTATTCATCAACCTCCTTTCCAACATCTTTTGCAGTAAAAGTGAGGTCAAGATTCATTGAGAGCAGGAATGTTTTGGATTTGCTCAGTAGGTTCTCCACTGCCTCGCTGAAGGCTGCATTATACAGTTTGATAACATCCAGTTTAGGCAAAGCAGCGCGATTATCGTGGTTAGTTGCTCCTCGATTGGACATCGTGACTTCATTACCTAAAGGGAAGAGAGAGATGAGGAAGGGACCAAGTGGATATGAGGTGGAAGGAATGAGAAGAGTGTGACAGGCAATGTTCCGACATATATATATATCAAGAGCACTGAGCAGTGACCATAGCCCCAAGCCTCAAGGGAACATGTATCACTTCTTCAAGCACATAATAATCTGGCGGCAGCACTTACACAGCACAGCCACACAGCCTCCTTGGCTCAGCAGCGCACTGCACTTTCTCAGACTATTGTGAGGGTACATGGTTGAGTGTTGCCCAAGGGTCAAAGCTTACAGCAAACATTATGTAAATGATGATTCGTACCTGCTTTGACATGACATACGATTCTGATGGTAGCCTTCTAGACTCAACTTGCCTCTAGTACCTCTCACTCTCTGCAACACATCAACTCTCATATTCACCATAGCCACACCACCCACTACACCATCACCAACAACACCTTCACACCAGCCATGCCATACCTCTGTCTTCGCAAAGAGGCATGGGGCCTCGTTATGTGTAGTGAGAGACATGTTATGTAGGTGGGCGGGTGGGATTCTAATATTGGAGGATTGTGCACCGGGTGAGAGATTGATATCTGTCAGAACCATCCATACTGGGTATAAGATCCCAATGTTGAAAGACCCTGCACTAAAAAGGGTGCCTGTCTTTGTTGGTTGCAGAAGAATAGAGATAGAAGGTAGAGATGGGACAAGTCTGAAGTAGACAAGCCTCGAAGAAAAGTATTGAGAGAAGAGAGTTGAGGTGAGCAAGGTATCCTCAAGTGCTTAAGGGCACAGGAGACGGTGTAACATATATGATAACCAAACTAGCGAAATACATGAAGCAAGCTTGCTATTTAACTACTTGGGAGAATGGGGGTGAGTCAGAATGAGTCGGAACAATGAGTCAAGTATGGTACAGAAAAGGGGAAATGAGTCACAATGCTCTACAATGAGTCATAGGGGGTTAACAATGAGTCAGAGAGAACAATAGTGAGTCATAGGGGTAACAATAAGTCATGGAGAACAAGAATGAGTCAAAGGGAATAGTAATGAGTCATCACTTAACCCCTGAACCAACCGGCAATCCGGGACCACACTTCCATACTCCAAGTGTACAGCCTCTGAGGCAATGCTTGATCTGCTGATCTGATTGAAGGAGGTGGTGTAGAATTAAGTGGTCGAGGGGGATAAACAGAATAGTTAAAATGGTAAGGATCATATGGGGCACCAACAACACTTTCCAATATCTCAATCTCCATGCTGTGCTTGTCTTCATGTTCATGGGGAATGTGATGCACCGGTAACTCAACTCATCCTGAGTTGGGATTGAAGAAGAGTTCATGGGGATTGATGCTTTCCCAGTCCATGGTACCTGTGCTAGTTCTGCCAGATTGTCACCTAATGTGGGCAGGTGATGGAACCCGAATGATTGGCGGCATCTGTATGGGGAGTGATGGGGTGGATGCACAAATGATGGTAGCAGTGAAGCACATAGTTGATGATGGAGATGATGGCTCAGCTCAGAGTATGAAAAGATGTTGGTCGTCTGATGAGACAATTGAGGAAATGGTTCCGCTTAGGCGCTCAGCATTATAGTAGAATAAACCGGTTCATGACAATATCGTGGTTTATGCTGGGGTGAGGTACGTGATTGTGTTTTGTGATTGGGATGTGGGATTTCTTTCACATCACGTTACGTAGGGCCATGTTGGTGTTGGTGTCAGTCCACCGGGATACTCCAGGTCTATGATCGTGGACTCATGTGCCCTGCGTGCACATGTTGCTTCTCACCTGATACCGTCATTCACATCTTACCACCATGTCACACTTCTCAGTGTCTCTTACTCATATGTGTTGGTTTGAACCAGGCATATGGTGCATATGGGACTGATATGTATTGAGCTGTGTCGACACGGCTTGAGAGGCTAGGAGCTTACACAACATGACATGTATCCTGTCCTGTCCGAGGTTTGTACCACGCCTGTAAGTGATACGATTTTATAAACCCGACAAGAGGGGTGAGTACATTATATATGAGATATATGAGAGGAAAGGTGCAACACAACACACAATACACAACATCCGGTAAGATTCCTACAATATGATTCATTTATTCAGGATGACACTAAGCATGACAGAGTGGAATGAAGCAATGGGTGAACAATAGAATGTAACAAGGCTCCTCAGGATGGATCTGGAACGATGGAGAAAGGATGGGATGGATCGACGACAAAAGGACAGCGGGAATCAGTGAAGAAACAAAGGAACGACTCAACAAAGAAAGCACGGAATGTATCAACAAAGAGGGATGGGATGTATTCATGAAGAAAGCAAGGGATGAAATGACCTTCTAAGAGCAACAGTACACCTCCATGAGCTGAGGGTACAGGAGAGGGAAATCAATGATCTCCATGTGTGCCTGATCTGCGCAGCTGTCCAACACATGCATAATTGAATTCAATTGTTGCATCTGATGTCGTCCTAGATGCACATGATGGCAAAGGTCACACTGTCATCTTCCTGCCATACACCTGTCACGCACCCCTCCTGTCATTACAAGTAAGAAATGGACTCAAAGGACTATCTTTCTCTATTCTTTCATTCCAATGGACACTTTAGTTACTTTCACCTTCTTTCATCATTCAAGTTCTTTTCACAGACTTTTCTGCTTTTACAATTTGCTTCATCGGCTCAGACTTTTCATCGAGGTGCATTTACATGCATAGTATCATCCGAGGCGCACATTTGTGCATAGTTACAGATGAGGCGCATTCATATGCATAGCACACTGCTTCAAAGTATAGTGTCAGTTTTTTCTTTCATTACTACTGATCAGATCAACTCTACTTCTACTCCACTTCGTCTAGCTAGTGAAGTTGACCCCTAACGAGCCAGGGGCTTGAGATTTTTCACATGTTTACTCCTTAACGGGCTATCACTTATAGTTAGCATAACACAAAATAAACCAAGCACTTTTGCACCCTTACTATCAGTTCAGTTCTTTGATTTGCTTGATTCTATCTATCTGAAGTTCTTGCACCTTGCAATCTTTGTCCAGCCTTGCTAAAGGCTAGGATCTACTAGTTCTATCATTGACTTACTATTCGTTGCATATTTCCATCATTCTCCATATTCGCTTCCCCTATCACATGAAAGTTTTTGACACTCAACCTCACATTATTGTCACACCTCCTGCCGTCATCTCATCACCCTTCAGCTCCATCACACTAACACCAATCCAGAAAAGCATCCATAACACCAATGTCATTTGCATGCCCTGTCCCACTACCCACTAACATCCCACCCCAGAACTCCGTCCCCGAATCCATGGAACGCAGTGAGCCCAGCAACCATGGTGCGTAAAAGATCACTTAACATTTGTTGTTAGTACACATTGTACAGCTTTATAACATTGCTTGCAGTCTCTGTAGGAAGCTAGAATAGACCTGAGAGCACAGAAGATTAGACTTCTTCACATCTGGCATGGACAAAAGGTTTCATGATGATGATGGTATGTATTGTTGTATACCACAACAATTGAGGCTAATAGATTGTGCTGACTTGATCTTGGAAGCGGTGTTTCTTGTCAAGTGTGCTGAACCTCAATGCCTCACTTTCCGAAATAATGCTTCTTCTGTCGATCATTTCAGGGTCTAACAAGCCATGGCAGAGTTCAATGGCGACAACCTCAAAGTGCCAATTGCCATTTCCTCTGAACCAGTTGCCTAATCCATCGTTGTACGTACATATCTACCATTCAAGTGGCCTGTCAAAGGTTGGAATTTCTTCCAGGCAACTAGAAACTGCGCAGCCAACTCATCATGACACTTTCCAGTACAGTCAAGGGTGGTTTGAACATCTATATTTTACTGCTTGATTATGACCCTGGCAAGATTGTCGCCGTCTTCATTTTTAGCCTGTCTGTAAATACTGCATCAGCCAATACAAAGCAGAGAGTACACAATGACTCTCAGCGGAATACTACCCATCAACGATCATGAACTTGTGTGCCATGTGTGTACGTGTTACTTCTCGCTCGATGTCGTCGTTTGCATCCTACCAATGCATCACACTTATCCTCATCTCCTACTTGTACATGTTGGTTTGAACCAGGCATATAGTTTGTATGGGACTGACATGCATTGAGCTGTGTCGACACATCTTGAGAGGCTGGGAACCTACACAGCACAATGTCCATCCCATCCTGTCCAAGGTTTGTATCATGCCTGTAGGTTTTACAGTTTTTATAAACACAACAAGGGGTGAGTATGCTATATTTGGGAGGGAACGCATGATACAGCACACGATACGTAACACACAACACAATGCTCCTAGCACGCAACACACAATATCCGGTAAGATACACTATGGCACAATTCATCTGCTTGGGATGACACCAAGTGTGAAGGGCTAGAATGAAGCTACACATGAACAATACAATACAATATGTCTGCCCTGCATAGGTCTGAATCGATGGGAAAAGGATGGGAATTGGAAAAGAAAGGGCATAATGAATCAACAAAGAAAGGACAGGATGTATTGAGCAAGAAGAATGGGATGCATTGACGAAGAAAGCAAGGGGTGAAATGACACTCTGTAAGGGACAATACACCTTTTCCTTTCCACAATCCCACCGCCCATGCTGCAGATGTCTTTCATTGCACTCTGGATTGACAATTGTACACATGGTGGCACTCATCATTCCGAATCAACTCCCACACACTATGATTACCCTGATGGCCTCTGTCACTGCACCAAAGGCGACCAAGGTCTAGTTCTATAGGAGCTATGTTTTCAGGTGAATATGACACTTAATGCTAATCATCATGTTTTCCATGACATCCAGGCCTCAATCTGCCTCTCAATTGCACATGAGGCCAAATAGTTCTGTACACTCACCCCATCTATTCGCCTCTCTGAACATCCCTAGAGAACCGCTGCACTGTACTGGCTTACCCATATTGCCAACAGAGCTGGAAAACCAAATCACACCTACATCAAACACTTGATAAGCTTGAGCTAATCATTGATCACCATGTTCTACTACCTCTTCAACTGGATCAGAGTCCTATGAAATGGCACAGCGAGTCCAGTATCATCTATCTATATCAATATTTACACAAAGCTTCGTATATTATATGTTACTTATCTATTTACGGCCTATCTACTGTATAACAAATGAACTCAAGGGTTTGGAACCGGTTTGAATCAGCCACTCTGATCAACTGCCACACTCCTGGTTGGGGTGAGATGTGGCTAGGATGCCGGCTGGGATCTGGGATGGGATGCAGAGGTGAGTGGGCATGAGGGAAGGGGGACAGGAGTGGGGTGGAAGCAGCTGCACTGATACACATGTTGGTTTAGACCCAGGTTGGCTGACATGTATTGAGCTGTGTTGATACAGCTTGAGAGGCTGGGAACTTACACAGCACAACGTCCATTCCATCCCATCCCATCCAAGGTTTGTTCCATGCCTGTAAGTAATAAAATTTATAAATGTGAGGAGGGGTGAGTATGCTATATGTGAGAGGGAACATTCAACACAGCATGCAATACACAACACACAGCATGCCACACAAGATATGCAGTAACACAACACACAACACATGATATCCAGTCCAATATGCTAAGATATGACTCATCTGCCTGGGATGTCACTAAGCATGAAAAACTGGAATAAAGCTACATGTGAATGATAGAATCCCAGATGGCTGTCCAGGATGGATCTGGAATGATGGAGAGAGGATGGGATGGATCAATGACGAAAGGACTGTTATAAATAACGAAGTTCAGTGACTGATGACACCACGCAGCAAATGGCGCATTCATTCCATGAGTACACACAGTCACAATACAAGAATATGCCATCATACATGCATTCCGGCTCCATCACCTGTCCTCAATTAATACTGGCCCCGTTCCTTATCACTCACTCTCCCCCGCTCCCAATCTGTCCAATCACGTACTCCACAACATCACAACCATCTTTCAGTCATGTAGATACATGTCACGTATGTAATAACTCCACTCCACTCGACCACTCCATCCCAGTTCCATGCCCAAGGCACATACATACACACCTGCTCCCCATCTCCATTTGTCCTGCCACAATTTTCATCCCTACACCCTAATACAGCTAGTCCGGCCACTCAGTTGCATAAGTAGCTAATTTTCAGATACAAAATACCACTACAATTCGTTATCCCTCTCACTCACATCGTGCAAGTGCCGTATCCGCTAGACTAGTCCCTGTGCCCTTTCTAGGCAACGCAGCACTAACGGACTCCGTCGACCCATACCATAACTCGATTCCCCATATATCTACCAACACACATACGTACTTAGATTACCTACGAACGTGTACCGAATCCCTTGAATCACCCGGACCCAAATACTCGGTCCAATCCCTTCACATCCCCGGACCCAGTAACTCGGACGCATCACCCACGTCACTCGAACGCCGGAACGGAATACACTTGGAGTGATCTATAAATACACACACACGTATTTATTATACAAGAAGGACCACATGAATCAGCGAAGAAATGAAGGGACAACTCAACGAAGACAGGATGGGATGTATTGATAAAGAAAGACGGGATGTCTTCACGAAGAAAGGACGGGATGAAATGACACTGTAAGCAACAGTTCACCTTTTCCCTTCCGCAATATGAGAAGTAGGTTATATAAGGTGGGTGCGAGCCCTAGCAGGGCCGGAGAGAAAAGCAGGACAAAGGGGCGCAAGTGCAGGAGCAAAAGCAAGAGATCCTGATCTCTTGCTTTTTGTTACTTTGGAGCTCTGTTCTGCTTATATCAGTGGAACAAACCTTCAGAGTGACACCCAACGCCAAACCCAAACGGAGCGAGAGCACCGCTGCAGTCATAGTCTCTCGTTTTTTTTACTCAGGAGCTCAGTTCCGCTGACATCATTGGAATTAAGCTTCAAAGTGACACCCGACG